>JAHLGO010000381.1:7600263-7677843 GCA_020615895.1 Ceriops decandra | reverse complement strand
ATTATAAACATTTTAACAATAAATAAGAGCTTTATAATTATAAATATATTGAATTAGAAATTATTAATATTTTATGTCATAATTTTAATTAATTTCTCTTTTTTTTGTGAAAAATCTTAATACTTGAAATAAGTAAAAATTATTGTATCTTTATTTTATCTAGCTTAATTGTGAAGCTTAATATGCATACTCTTTCTCTCTCTCTTTCTCTTTAAATGTATAGTTAGATTGTGATTAATTTGAACTTGTAAAAAAAAAAAAAGGAGACAACAAAAAGGAAAAAGAAAGACTAGAAAATAAAACATAAAAAATGAAAAAAATGAGAAAATGTGTGAATAAATAATAAATTCTATTTACAAAATTTGATTATAAGAGTCTCAATTTATTAAGGACTTAAAAAGGAAAATATTTAAACCCTTATAAAACACTTAAGCAAAATTTTAATAAGCATCCTAATAGAGTTTTTAGTTGTTAGGTCTTGGTTAAAACATAAGAAGTGACTTTTAAATAGCATTTGGTTTTTATTAAAATTTACAACATTATTAGACCCTTAAAGAAACCCTTCCTTTAAGTAAATAATAAGATGAGTAGTATCTAATTTTGGTCCAAATCTCATAACCCATTACAATAAATAGAAAATTATAAACCTTAAAATACCTAAAGAAAATACCTATAGCCCAAGATATATATAAGGCAATGTCAATAAAAAGACAACAATAAGTTAGATTATTAAAGACTTAATTTCTTCCAACTCAACAATAAAGCAACAAAGGGGTAAGATCCAATAAGTTGGCCACCATTAACAAGCCTTAATAGGGCTATAAAAGGCTTTAACAAATCTAAGAATCTTTAAAAGCCTAATTATCTAAATCCATTATTTAGAGGCTTTTAGAAGAAACTCTCTTTGGTGCAATAGATAAAACACTTAACCAAGTAACTGAAATGTCCAAGAATGGTTAAAATAGAGCCAAAAAGGACCAAACATGAAAAACCCAACAAGTCCTTAAAATCTAATAAGAAAGAAATAATGGAACTAAGTGCACTTTTAATAACAACATCAATAAAGCTCAAGCTTCTAAGTAAAAGTGAATTGGTTAATCATAAATAAGAGTTTAAAAGGATTAACAACAAATCACTATAAAAGAGATTACAAGGTACGTAAAAGAGAGAGTAAAAAGCAATGATCATCTCATTTAATAGCTAAAAGGACCATTAAAAGAAGACAAAAAAAAATTCTCTGAACATTAACAACAATTGAGGAAAGCTTATTTAGAGTTGGTAAGCAATTATAATCAAAGTAATCATTTATACTAGTGAAGGAGCTAGAACTTTTATTTACAAGCAATCACATAGCAAAGTAAAGACAAACATAAGACTAAAGGGGCATTTAATCATTAAAGGTCTATAACATATAAAAGACATCAAATATAGCATATATAGTCAAAAAAAGGCACTTATCTATAAAGAAAGACCACTACCACTAATCCATTTAGCTTATTTTGAGTTGCTTTAGGTTGCTATAGTCTAAATATGCATTATAGCAACATAAATTGACAAGAAAAACTTAGAAAAAAGTTATTAAATTTCATATTTTAGCACTAAATTAAATTTAAAATAATTCTTGCTTATGTGTACATGTACAAAAACAAAAAAAATTACTTTCATCATTAGATGGTAGCACCTAAAGATATCCTTAGCTAGCCACTAGACTTAGTGATTCTTTCTTATTGTTTTTTTTTCTTCTTCTAAGTCTTGTCAAAGGAAAATTTGTTAAAAAGGTATACAAAGGTGATAAAAATTAAATAAGAATAAAAAAAATACAAAAGAAGATACTAAGTAAAAAAAGGAAAACAAATAAAAATTAAAAAGGGAAATATGAAAAAGTAAAAGAAATAAATATAAGGGTAAAAAACTAGTAAGTTAACCTAATTTAATTTGACACGGCCAAATGAGTTAACTTGGTTAAATCAAGTTGACTTAGTCAAGTTAGGTTAAATCGATCAATTTATGTCAAATAGGGTTAAACCTTAGCAACTTGATTTAAGCCCAGTCAACTTAATTAATTGACCTTGACCTAACCTCTTAAAGCTTAAACCTGTACTTAACTCATAACCACCTATAACTCTTTACTAAGCCCTAAAATTAATTCACCAAGTTTAAGTATGAGAGTTTTAAATTTAATTTTAGATTTAAATCAAATTAACCCAAATTTCAAACTAAATTCAAACTTAAAACAAACTAAGTCTTAGCTTAGCTAACTATGCTTCCCACATAAACCAAACATTCCCTTTTAAAACTAAATATTAAGCTTAATGACCTAAAAATCTAACTTAATGTTGAATTCCTTTCTTCAAGAGATTAAATACCTATTTTCAAATACAAATAAAATATCCTCCCTCATGAACATAAGAAAATAGATTAAATACCACCCCTAAAACTTTTTATTTTAAGAATTTATATGAATATCAAAGAACAAACCAAAAAATTAAATGTGAATCTAACCAAAATCTACCTCTTGAAACCAAAAATTACCAAAATCAACAAAAAAAAGATGACATAAAAACCAACTCAAGACCCATTTATGCACCTTAGCTTAAGAAGATCCCCATTTTTATCATAATCTTTAATAATCAACAACTTAACTATTAGTCCTTAACTAATCATAACCCTCAAAATTTTACCAAAAAACCCATAAAGCTTAAAAAATCAAAGCTACTTAATCTATTCTTTGAAAGTCCTTTTTGAAACCATAAATTAAAGTTAAAAAAAATAAAAATCAAAGGCTTACTTGGAATCAAACTCTTTTAATCCATTTCAAAACTCTTAAAAGAAAAGAATCAAAAATCATGAGAAAAATGGATAGAAGTAAGGTCTAGAAATCAAATCAATGCTAGAATATGATTGTTATAATTAAGCAATCATGCAACCGCAATTGAAAATTTTAACAACTAGATCAAAATCTTAAGGAAAAGGGTTAAAGATGAAAAAATCAAGAGTAATATCAAAAGGGTTAAAGGATGACAACTAAGGCCAAAAAGTGAGACCAAAATCATTTTGAAGGCATCATAATAGTGTCATTTTGCTAACCAAGAAATAGGTCTTTATTTTAATTAAAAGAGTGGGTTGGCAATAGTTTTATAATCAAGTTGGTTGTTTTTCTAGTGCAAATTATGATAAATTAGAGATTTATGCGATATGGACTAGGCTTTCATTTGGCTTAGTTGATTAATCATCATTATGGATAGGCAACCTAGATTGCAAAATGGGTTTCTTGGACCTTTATTCACTATTAACATAAATCAACTTTTTCATTTTGTTTAATATTTAGAAATCTTATTAATAATAATAATATAGAAATTTCTAGTAATTAAAAATTTTGAAACTTTCAAAATGTCAAAATTTTTGTCTCCATTTTCATAAATTTTTTCTTTTTTCAAAAGTTCAAAAAAAATTAAAAAATTGAAAATTAAAAAAAAAAAAGAGAAATTCTTAAGGATATATTGATATATTCATCAATAAATTTTCATGTCTTTTCTAGCTTTATAATTCATGAATTTAAAAAGAATCACTTTCACACATCTTTAATAGTCACTTTTTTTTTTTAAATTTTACCTACTAAAAATTTTCACAACCTTCTTCACATTATCATGAAGTTTAAAAATAGCAAAACAAATATCATTAAATTTCCAAAACTTATATTCTCTAGTGCAAGAGATCAATGTTAAAATTATCTAGTCTTTGTCAAAATTATTTAGTAAAGTGATCATCTTAAAAAACATTTTAATCTTTTCCCTTTTATACCAAAGTAAGAGATCTCGTAAAAAGCATTCTAACAAATTTCCAACATTTTTAGAGCAAGAGATCATAGTAAAAAACTTTTAACCTTCTTAAAACTTTTCTTGGATCAAGGAATTTTCATTTAAAGTATTCCATAAGCACATTAGCTAAATCAAAGTGTATATCCTCCATAAAACTTATGCTTAAGCCTTAATTTGCCTTTGTATCATATTAGAATTTCTAAAATCCTAGTGTATGCCCATAACAAAAACTTTAAGAAAGTTAAATAAATCAAATGTTAAAATGAGAAGAAGCATAAAAGTAAGGTTAATGTTAAAGTTATAACACCACTAATTGCAATAGGTATTTGGGTTAGTCTTTACCTCTGCTAAGGATAACTATACACTTTTACTCCAAAAAAGTCTTGTTAATGTAGATCAGTCTTGCTAGTTAAGGTGTTTCATTCATATCTTAAATAATTGGTGGTGACTCTAATATCTAAGGATTAATTCAAGGTAATGAAGTCTTAAATTAATCTAAGCATCACATGGGCCAAATAAGTGATGAAGGTAAATTAGATAGAGCACCTTGTGACTATGGTTTACCTTAATTATTGGTAATCTATCATGGTGATATTGTAGCAATTATTGATAGCTTGTCACACATCGTTTAACAACCATCCCTACATTGAGAATTTCTTTTGAGTTGGTTCACACCTTTGTCTCTTTTGAGACTAGGTTACTTAATGACTTTATTAGGAGATGATCTTAAAGTAAGGCTACTCTAATTTGATACTATTTTTATACTTATTACTTTTTGCTTAATATTTTATTTATTATTTAAGCATTCTATATAGCTTTATTTTTTTATTTATGTCCACCTTGTGCACACACTCATAAAAGCCTTAACAGTGAATTTATATATTCTGGTTAAGCGAGAGAGGGTGAGGGGTCCCTTATATAACCTTTGGTTTATGTATAGGATGCTTAAGATCTCTTATTAAGATCATTAGCTCCTAGAACATATAAAGTTAAGATAAAAGGGTCTAAGGACCTTTATCCTAGTTATTAATCTTTAAACCACAATCCTTTATTATATAAAAGTATAATCATTCCCTCCTTTAAATCCATCCAATATGATAAGGAATCATAGGATAATTCTTACCTAAATTATGCATCATAGAAATGCATTATGCATTTTCTTTTTTACTCCTACCTTTTTTTTTAATTTTAGGATTAATCTTGGATTCCTCATACTAATATTATTCCTTTTCCCTTTACATTTGACATGATATTTCATTACATAAATCTAAGTATCATTCACTTTGTGTATATAATGGTTTATGTTTTTCAATGACCAATTTTAATAATGATAATAAAAAAGGAAATCTTATCCATAATCTTAAGGAGATTAAAGGATATCCAAAAATAAAATAATGATTGTCCCTTTTCAAGCACTTTGTTACACTAAGGAGCATTTTAGATTTAAGTTGTTTGATGTTTGTCCCCTCAAATAAATGTTAAATAGTTGGTCACCTTTCATAAAACAGGAGTTTTAGAATATTTACAAAGATATTAGATACTTTTTAGATGTTAATGTCCAACCATTCATCTTAAAAGTAGCCATCAATTTTTGGAACCTTGCATATCAATACTTTGCCTTCCTTTTGATAGATACGGTTCCTCTAGTAGAAGAAATAAAGATACTATTGAAAATGAGGTGTGTAAAAGAATTGCCAACCTTGACCAAAATCAAAAGGATAAGATCTTTAATCAAGTTAGGCACAAAGACATTTTCAAAGGAAGGCATGTCCTTGTTAATTGACAAAATAAACCATAAGAAAAAAAGATGATAAACAAATGGTTTGTTTGGTTGTACTTATTAGTAGGCTTGTTTTATTTCTTAATGTGATAAGCTATGTCCATAAATAGGTTATTGAGCTTTTTTTTCTAAATTTTACAAAGAAGTAAACATATATTGACAATTCTTATTAAGATTATCTTATCCTTAGACCATTGTAGAATTCAAGGTAAAGGTCAATCTAAAAGAAGCTTAATCATACTAAATGTATGGATCATCTTGCTTTGAATACAAGTTCACTTATTGTTTTACCACATGTGATCATTTTATTATTATCAAAATTTTTAGAAGTCGTTAGTTGAGTTCATGATCTTAAAATGGGTAGTTAGATAAAAATGACTTTAATGGGTAGCTAAATAGGTGCCATAAAGCCACATATTGTATAAATGTAATCAATATTCATAAGTCCTATTGATAGACATAATCAAAGATGTTAACAATCCATTACTTTGGTCATGGCATATATAGGCATTATAAGGTTTATTCTTGTCATATATGGTAACTTAAGCATGTAAAGTTTGCTTCTATCATAAAATGGGCATTATAATTTGATTATCATGATTTGAATAGCTATGAGAAACTTTAATGAGCAACTTAAGCATGGAATCAAGTTTATAAGGTTTCCAATGAGCTTGGAGTTTCGTCTTTAATGGCTGTTTATGAACAATGGTATAAATTTTAAGATTTTGAAGTTTATGTTTATGAAAAAACACAAGCTTGTTCTTTTTTTTAAAAAGGAAAAGAAAAGATGTAATATAGGCAAAATTAAAGTGTACCACCATAAGATAATGATGACTACATACTGAAAGGTGAGAAGCTTTGAGATGAATTGATGAGGGTTATATAAGCCTACCATGAATTGCAAAATCAACAAAGGAGTGATGATCATCATAAAGTTATACAATGTCTTAGCAAAGAACTTAAGTAGTCTAAAAGAAAAATGATGACACGACTTCTTAATTGGGAAAAGCTAACATAAGAATAAAAGAAATAGGAATTGTAGCATATAACTTTGATTGAATTCAGGAAGCCTTGTCTTTATCTAAAAACTAGGTAAAGACTTTTCAATAGATACATTTTCTACTTAAAGGATAGTTGAATGAGTTTAAGGCTTGGAATGCTGAGTTATTTGTTAAGAATCAAAATTACAATTTGGCATACTTACAATTTAATGAGCTCATACTTGAGAATTATAATCTTTTGAGTTAAGTGGATAAGTGTGATGCTAAATCATAATAGTTAATAGAGTTTAATCCCATAAGACAAGTTCAAATTAGATATACCATCTAAATAATATAACATATATTTGAGAAAACTCACCTTATGGAACCAAAGATGAAGTTATTGAAAATATAGTTCATCCCTTACATCCTTATGAGGATTGCCTTGATAAATACACCATCAATATGACTTCATCAATTTTTTCTTTTAGACACTTGCTATATAAACTATCTTTTATCTCTCTTTTTTGTAATCAAATGACCTATAATATAAGACATGTAAAGTGGTTATATACCTATGACTTTTGTTATATGTAATGTCTATAGACTTATCACTTTTTCTATGGATGGTGGATGTAAACTTATAGCTTCTTTTATGTATAATATATGGTGTGTTTGTATACTTTGGTTCTAATCATGTCAAAGGAAACATTAGTCAACACTTATTAAACACCCTTGCATAGCACAACATTTCATAATTATAGCTTAGTTGTTATAGTAATGGCATATATATATATATATATATCCAACTTTGAAACAATCTTTTAGGCTTAGGTTATGTGGCATATTAAACTTATGAAAGGTGCTCTTAGTATGACAATATGGTGTATATTCTCAATTAGGACAAAGAGCTTTTAATTTAAAAATTCTAATTTTGCATAAAAGTAGAAGTTTTGTTTGTAATATTCATTTTAGAATTGTAGCTATTATGACCTTTTCATTAGTGCTGTTTTGAAATTTTTGAGGTATTATTTCTTAAATGATATAGTTTAAGTTTACTCCTATATCAAATAAAGCTATAATATTGATTTTGAAATCATTGGAAAAAAATAAGAGTAATTTTGATTAAATACTTTCTAGAAGTAACTAGTTTAAAGGCAAAACAAAATCTCTTGAAATTTTTTCTAAATTTTCAAGGTTTTGTAATTCTAGTTCTAATTCAACTTCATCATCAAGTTGTTGGTTTTCTAGGTGTTTCAAAAGGAGAAGTTGTAGAATTTCTTTATCCTTTTATTGTTTTTGTTTAAGATCTCTAAGTTTTGTTTTGATAGTTTTAATTTCTATTTGGAGATCTTGTATAGTAAGGATAGATTTTCTAAAAGGATGTTTGGTTAAAATTTGGGTAAAGTCATATGAAATTTTACTGGTGAAGGGAAGGTTTATAGGGTTATTGTGGGATTTAAAAGTTTTGATAAATTTGTCTAGGTAGACTTTTTGTAAGCAAGGATCAAAGATATACTTGATAATGTTAAGAATAAATTCTTGTCCTCTATTAAGTGTGCTAATTTGTTTTGTTTATGTTTCTTTTCTTTTTGTAGAGATGGTTTGAAGTTCGTCTATTTCTAGGGGTTTTGTATCTAATGGTTTAGAAGGGTTCGATTCATAATAAAAGATTTTAAGAAGAAAAGCTTTTAAATTTGAATGGTTTTTTCTTTCTAGTTCTAATTCTTGTATATTACGAGTGATCTTGCAAATTTAGAGATGTAGCTCTTTTTCCCACATTTGTAATAAGTAATGCCTTTTTTGTTGTTTTGTATTGAAAGAAGGGAAGGGATTTTTCTTAGATGATTTTAGTTAGGTCTTTTTTGGTTTGTTGTAATAGGATTACATTTTGAATGGTAAAGGTTTAGTTGTTTTATATGATTTTTTAAGGGGAGGTCTTTTGGTTTCCTTTATAGGATCTCTAAGTTTTCAAAATCCAAGGTTAAATTATTAACAAAAAGTTCTTACCTTAAAATTGGATTATTTCATTTCCCATTTGAGGAGTTTTTGAAGCTTAATGTCTTGGCAGATTTTGAAACATCCTTTTTGTGTAAAACTGATTAGTTCTCCATATGTTACCCAATCATAAGGATAGAGCTTCCATAAGTGGCTTGTAAGGTGTTTTTAACTCTTTTTTTAAATGAGTTGGAAGACCTATAAGAAACGTTTCCTTCTAAAAGAGTTAATTGGATTCTTTTTTAAGGATGACTCTAGTAAGGAAGGTAGTTTTGTAGTTTTGGAAATCATTATGTTTTCTACATCTAAGGCTACTAAGTAACTTACCATTTTTATCCTTAAGGTATGAGTGGTCACTTATGAAATGTAGTGAAATTGTTAAGATGAATTATGTAACCACATCTTTAATAAGGTTACTTAATGAATGAAATAGGAACATTATCTTCTGTAGTATTGATTGATTTTATAATCTATGATTGTTAGGAAATTTCAAAATGGTAATCCTATCACCATTTTTATTGTCTCAAAAATCTTTCTATTAGAAGTTTAATAACAAATTTTTCTAAGGTTTGGTGTTGTGTTTTGTAAGTATTTATAGTTATAGTCATTTGTTAAAGGAGACTAAGCATGTTATACTTAAACAAGCCATCTATATTTTATTCATAAATGTAAAAGACATTGAATTTGAATTAAATTAGAGTGTTGGACCTATTTTTGTATCTAAATCTAGAGTTATGAGCCTAAATATAGGTTTAGGTTAGAAAAAATAATTTATCTGGGGTTCTTTACCCTTAAAGGCTTTTATTTTTAACTTTTGTCTTATAGTAATGATGGTTTTGGGTCTATTTTTGAAAAAGAGTGTTCTAAATTGGCAAAGTATGTTTTCAGGGTTTAGTTTATCTAGTTAAGATTTACCTTACTTTGAGATGACTTTGATATTTGGTATGCTTTGAAAAAGAGTTTTTTTTTTTTTTTTTTTGAGTTTTTATCTTAGAAGGATTGGATAAAACTAAAGGCAAAATAAGATTTTGGATATGTTTATCTATCTTATTTGATTGGATTCCTATGAAATGGAAATGAATATTGATACAATTGTTTTGTTAGATAATCATTTTAAAAAATTTTTGGGGTCATCATTTTTTTGTGCGATTTTGTAAGAAGCCAATTTTATGGTGTTTTATCGATAGGTTGATTTAAGTTGCTTAAAGAATGGATGCTCTACTTCTATAAATTTATCATTAGTAGTTACCCATTCCTTGGCCTTAATCTTGGTAGTAACAAGATTTGTAGAGTTTTTAAAAATGATATAAAATGTTGTTTTGAGATGTATACATTTCCAATGATAAAGAATAAAATATGAGTTTTTTTGTTAAAAAATAAAGTCATAAGAATAAGCTTAAATTTTTTAGTGATCTTGTAAAAACTTTTTGAAAAATCGTAACTTTTTTCATCATTATGGGATGTATAAAATTTTTTTATACAAATATGTTTTGTCAACTTAAAAATCCTTTTCTAAAATATACAGTTCATTTATAATATTTTTTATGATGGTAGATGTAATGATGAAGTTGGAGGTAATAGTGTTATAAGGTTGATATAAAATGGCTAAGGTATGGTGGTGTTATAGTTTATATTTTATAGGCATGTATTTGGAAAATCTGAAATAAAGAATTTAGGTGGTTATTTGTATAGGAGGTTTATCGTAGAAGGAAGTCCAAAGATTTGTTTAAAGTCAATAATATATGATATAAAGTCTTTATTAGATAATTTGAAACTTAAAGATTTTTGGTGGAAAGTTAAAACAACCTTTCGATCATGGTGTTGATCTACTTTAGAAATTTTTGTATTGGGTTCAATTTGATTTTATAATTGTAGTTTTGTTGCACCTTTCAAGATCCATTCCTTTGATAATGAAATATCTTTCCATTGAATAGATTTTGGAATAACAACATGAGATTGGATGAAATTTATTTATAGTAGGAAAGTGTCTCTTTTTGGGGTTAGAAGTAATGTTTGGATGCAAATACAGAGACTATAGCTTTATAATGAATATATATATTGCATATTTATACCATGTCACAATAGATGCTAAATTGTACTCATTAAAAGGCTTTATAATTAAGCATTTTGGTCTTTATCCTAATAGAGGAAAATAATAATCAAGTTACTTATAATTAAGCAGTGCTTAACTAGATTCTTGATTGAGACTTCTTAAAGGGAGTTATAGTGGCAAATCATATCCATAAAGAGATTTTCTTTGTCAAAATTATAGACAATCATTTTCCTTTTTTAGTTAATAGATTGAAATACTATTGCAAATGCATATGACTAAACATATCCCATTTATCCATGTAGAAAGTTTTAATAATTCCTTCAAGGAAAACTAATAAAATGAGAGATCATCTTACCCTTTAAATAGTTCTAAGCCATGAATCTTGATTTATAACTAGAAGAACTAAAAAGTCCCCAAGTTGTTTATAAAGAAGTTTTGGCAAGTCCAACATAACCTTTTAGGGTATTATATGTCTTAAAGTTTTTTAAGATTGCATTAGAGTTTAAGAATTGCTTCCTTATCCTTAATGAATTGCTTCCTTATCCTTACCATGTACTTCTAAATTTTTTTAAGAAAGCAATATGCCTATTCATATATCTAGCTAGGAAATACACAATAGGCATAAATATCTATTAAGCATAAGTCAATGCTTATATAAGGAATTGGAAGCAAAATTTAATAAACTAATCTAGTTAATACAAGTGGTACAATCTCTTTAACCTTTTACACAAGCAGAGGGTCATATTTAACTACACACAAATCCTCCTTTTGTCTTCTGTGTTTTGGATCTTTATTTAGATGTATGGGTTAAAGATGGAGAGACTAGGTGTGGACATATTCTTATGTCTAGTAGATCAATAATTTTCATTTGAATCCTTTGGTTAACCTATGTAGTTCCTAAACAAGTCAATGTGATATCAAGTCTAATATCTTAAAATAAGATTATTAATAAGGCATCTCCTTTAATTTCTCTATTTGATTCCTTCATTAATGATGAGGATTGTTGTAGGTCTCACATTGAAAGGGGGTGAATCAGTGTGAAATATCCTTTTTTTACAAATTGATCCAGATTAACCTCTGTGACTTGTTAGAACCGATGATCCAATTTTTAATTTTTTTCCTTTATCCGAGCACGTCTATACAAATAAAAATCAATTTGGAAGTATCGAAGAACACATAACAAGTTTTCCATGGTTCACTTATAACGTATGAGATAGGTCTATGGTGTGATAGGATCACTCATAAATTGCACAATCCACTCTTGTTATCAAGAGATATAGTTTGGTTGTAGAAGGATCACTCCTTAACCATTTACAATGATCTCTTGATTGAGGAGTTGATCTCTTGATCACTCCAAAGGTATCCTACCCTGTTTTTCAATAAATTTATCAAAAGGTTATGGTAAAAACTTTCTTGGAGAATGACCATTCAATGTATACAGATTATTGGAGCAGAATATGGATCTTCTCCTTCTTTTGTTGCCGATGTTACCTCACTTATTGCCTTGGCAAGATCTCTCATCTACTACCGAGCACATTTTCTCCTTGGCTGTTGCAAGCTATTAGACTTGCTGCTAGACATGCTTTCTCCTCTTGCTACTACAAGCCACTAAACCTGCTATAGGGCATTTTTTCTCCTCAGCTATTACAAGTTGCCAGACTTATTGCCGAGCACACTTCCTCCTCTTGCTATTGTAAGCTGCCAGTCTTACTACTGGGCACTTCTTCTCCTTGGCTACTACAAGTTGCCAGACTTATTGCTAGGTATGTTTCCTCCTTTTGTTACTACAAGTTGTCAAACCTGTTGCTATTACTACCTACACGCGTTGCTATCATTGCCTACATGCACTGCTATCACTGTCCATGTGAACTGCTATTGTTCTTTGCACGTGCACAAGCTACTATCGTTGTCCGCATGCACTATTAGTGCTGTTCATATGGGCTATTGTTGTTGTTTATGTGCACTGCTAATTTTGTCAATGTTGTTCATATGCATTGCCATTGCTGCCCACATGCGCTGCTCTTACTATACGCATGCACGCTACTATTTATGTGCACTACTGCTCTCGTCTACACGTGCTACTGCTATTGTCCACAAGCGTTGTTAATGCTATCCGTATGCCCTACTGCTGTTGCTTGCTATCTACAAACTTTACTTACTATCTGCACAACCTGTGCCTGCCGTCCTCATAAGTTGTGCCTACTGTCTGCACAAGCTATGTCTGCTATATGCTCACACCGTTATCGCTATCTAGGCACATTATTGATGCTTTCTTGCATTGCTGTTGCTATCTCCAAGCACTGCAGTTATTTTCTCGCACTGTTATTGCTTTACTTACGCGCTGTAGTAGTTTTCTCTCATTGCCACTGCTATCCTTGTGCACTACAATTGTTGTCTCATGCTGCTGTTTTCTTATGCCACTACTACTCTCCTTACGCACTGCAACTATTTTCTCACACTGTTGCTACTGCTCTCTTTGCGCATTACAACCATTTTCTCTCACTGCTACTGTTTTCCCTGTGTGTTGCAGCTATTTTCTTATGTCACTGTTGCTTTCCCTATATGCTGCAGTTGTTTTCTTGTATCGTTGTTGCTCTCCTTACATGCTACAGCTATTTTTTTTGCACTAATGCTAGTTTGTTGGTTGATTCCTAGACTTACTGTTGTAGTTTCTGCAGGTTACTACTCATTCTCAAACCTGCTGTTGTATTTTCTAATTTTTTTCTTGATTCCCAAGTGTGCTTCTGCTGCTGGGAAGCCTTATAAGGTGCTGCTATTACTAGTATATCCTCCTTGACATACAGGGATGTGTTGTTGGTGCTGGTATACCCTTTTAGACTTACAAGGACGTCTACTATTGTTGGTATACCCTTTTGGATGCAGGGATGTGCTACTGGTGTTGGTATACCCTTATGGACTTGCGGGCACATCTCCTACTACTGGTATACCCTCTTGGACATATAGGGACATGCTACTAGTCTAGTAGACCCTTTTAGACCTACAGGGACATTTGATACTACTAGTATACCCTCTTGGACCTACAGGGACGTGTTGCTAGTTTGTTGGCAAGCCTCTAGATGTGTTGGTGTGGTGGCTAGCTATTGTTGTCACCTTTTTGAGGACTTGCTGGTGCGATGACTATCTTGGTGAGGGTTTGCTAGTGTGGGTAGCCGACTACCTTGCTCTCTTTCTTTCCTTCTTAGCTAGCTGCACCTTGTTGCTTTTCCTTGGTGGCTACTATACTCTCCTTGGTCGACTATCTTACTACCTATCATTGGTGGTTGCTATAGTTTCCTTAGCTGGCTGCCTTGTTGCACTCTTTTTGGTCGGCTGCCTTACCCTCTTTCTTTCTCTCTTTAGCCAGCTGCTGCCTTTGTCGTTCACTTAATTTTTTGTAGCCCCTTATTTTCTTTTTGTAAGAGACCTAGGCATATTTATATAGCCTTAGGATTAGGACTACACGATTATCAACAATCATCGTTAATTCCCACATGTTGCCCTACAATTGATGACCAGATTTGAGTTCTAAAATTTAGGGTCAATGGTCAACATTGACTTTATAAAATTAAGGATCAATGGTTAACGGTCAACGGTTAATCTTGACATCTAAAATTTAAGATCATAATTAATATTGACTCCTCAACATCAAGGTTGATCTGGCATCACTAGTTTTTCCTAATGACCTTACTACATTTCAACGACATTTATAACATCAAATCAACATATATAATTGTGTGAGATGTTGTTGACAACAAATTTAACATTTAGCCATCAAAGATGGGCTCAACAACTATCAACTTATCTAGTACCATAGCAAGGATATTGTTAACTTTATAGACTTAGAGTTCATTAAAGATGATTACAATCATAGTGATTATAAATAATTAACAACCTATGGACTTTAACGCAATATATATATAATTTACTAGCTTATAAAGGTCACTTAATGAAGTGCCTTTTCCATACCTTTTCATAGTATAATAACTTGCTAGATCCTTATCTTTAGGAAGGATTTGTGCTTATCCCTTATATAATGGCAAGTAGTTAGACACTTTTAGTCTTTTTTCCAACTTTTGGTAAAAAACCTTTTTGCAAGATGTAATATCAAGACATATTAATTATAAAGCCTTTTATATATGTTTTGACAACTCATGCATTAAACATGACATTTGCATAACTCATGTACCATACATGCACATTAATCATATAACATTAATTCTTGTCATGTCTTAAGAATACAAATCTTAATAAGGTCAAAAAACTTAAAGTGTACATTAAGTGAGGCACATTATTCAAACTTGATCTTATACTTGACAAATAGAGGAAAGAATCAAGTAATTGGCTAGGCAAATAGATGAGATGTGAATCTTTATTGGAGAACTGATGGAGAAAATCTAGTAGATAACTTTTGCTATCACTAAAGGAAAAGCAATTTTAAATAAGATAGCTTTATAATAAGCATCACTATTTTGCCAAGAGTGCCATCTTAACTTAATCTTATGATTGGGGCATTTTAAAAACCTTACACTTCACCTTCACTAATGGTTTATCCTTTCTTTCCTTTGCAATCCATTGTAAAGTAGGTATTAACTGTAACATAGTTATTTGGTACTATTGTATCCTTATGTTGTTCGATATAAGGCCAAGTCTAGTGCTTAGAAGGTTGTTAGGCTTAAGTTCTATTTTATTCATTCATTTAGAAATAAATAACAATATTAGCAAAAGTCCATTTACATTATTAAGTGGGCTTTGGGTCTGACATGATTTATTTAATAATACAATGGGCTAGCCCACTTTGGTAATATATTTTTCTCTTCTTTTTTAGCCTTGTCAAGACCCTATACCAATAGCCCACCATTCCCATAAGTCTTCAAGTCCATCTTCTTTAAGGCCCTACTTGGTCCATGAGTCTTTTAAGCCTATAATCCCTAATGAATGCCAATAATAAGTTAAAATAGAACTAAACCAAATCAAATATTTGTCCAAACTATCTCTAACTATCCACAAGTAATTATTACCCTTTTTCAAATAGCTAATAGCAAGAAAGTAATGATGAAAGAATATATGTTAACGAACCAATCCTATGGTAGTTGTTAACCATCAAGAAGGCTTATAAAAGTGTCACTTTCTTAATGAAAGTCTAAAGAAAAAAAATAAGAGAAAAAAATTATGAAATGGCACTAATAAAAATAAAAAAAATACATTTGAGATTCACTGACCCATATAGCTCAAAAAAAAATTAAACACATTCACAGGTTATTGAGAACTCACAAATAAGTTAGTAAATAATCTTCACAAAAAAATCAAAGAGAAAAACAACTAAAAAGTAAAGGCTAGGGAATCACTCATTTTGTTAAAACAATAGTTGCCACTCCCTGACAATCAAAATCAAACTTGTCGATGCACCTTAACCGTACAAAATAATAGCAAATGATCGAAGGAAATAGGTTAGTGTTACATTTCAAGCATGAAGTCAATTTTAAATTAATATATTGCAATATTATGTTGTTATTGGATATATATATATATATATGGTTGAAATTTAAAAAATACATAAGTTAAATAATAAAGCTAGTCATAAAAAGAAAAAATAGAAAATATCTAAGTCAATTTGGTCAAACAAGTCAAATAGGACCTAATACCCTTAAGTTCAAACTAACTTAGATCCAAAAACATTAACCCATTCATGGTATGATTTTACTTTAGATTAAAACCACCTAAAAAAAAGAAAAAAAATGCTAGAGCAACTCTAAAACCCTAAAATCATAGACTAAACTAAACTAAATATAGAGGAATTCTAAATTTTTGTTAAGAAACTTAATGTTAAACAAAGTATAAATTTTAACAACCAAAGAATAAAAATAAAATAAAATAATATATAAAAATAAAAAAATAAAACCCAAACTTTGTAAAATCCAAAACAAAACATAGTAAGAGAGAAGGAAAAATTTATTGAAAGCTTAAAATCAAAGCCAAGGATTCTCTTGAAACAATTTTATGAATATTGGTTGTGCAAATTTGGTACCTTGTTAAATTGAAAAAGGGTATATATAAGTTTTGTTACTCATGAGAATGTATAAATAAAGTAAAATACCTACATTACCTTAATGGCCCTTTCCAATGGATATGTTGATTCCAGTGGCTGTTACCATCCTAGACTCCTATTAATTAACTGCTCTTTGATTGATTTATCTATTCATGTGTACCACACACTAATCTAAGGCTAGAAAACCTCACCATTGATGGCAATTAGCATGGAGAAATAAAGAGAGAGAGTTAAAAAGTTTTTTAAGATCTTTTTAGAATCTAAAAGAAAAGAAAAAGGAAAAAAGACAAAAATATCAAGGTCACCAAACCTTTTGTCTTTTGTTTTTTTTTTTTTTTTTTGAACTAGTCAAATTGGCTTTAATTATTTAACCAACTTAATCAGCTTTGACTTCTATTGATTGACTTGACTAGCTTAAAAGCTTTATTGACCAACTTAACTAGCTTAATGATCTTTGTTGACCGACTTGATGGTTTTGACTTTTGTTGACTAGCTTTGAACAATTTTGGCCTATTATGACCAACCTTAACTAGTTTTGACAAGTTTTAGCTAATTTGGTTAGCTTTGATAGTTTTAACTAGCCATCAAACCTTTTTTCTTTTTCCAAAAATAATTTGCTATTTTTAAATAATGATAATGATTATGATAGAAATAGTCATAATGATGGTGATAAAAATCATATAATGTTTTTAAATTTTAAGTCATTATTTCTAATATTACTTAGTGCAAGGGATTATCATAAAAAGCATCACAAATGTTTCTAAAATTACCTTTAGTAATGAACTTTAAGTACAAATATTTAATAAATTTAATCTCATTCCAATTATATTATCATTTTTAAAATTATAGTGAATGTCTATGACAAAAGTTCTCTAACTATGTCTCTTAAAGAAAGATAAGCAAATAAAATATTAAAGTAAGAAAAAGCATACATATATAACTAATGTTGAAGTTGTAGCACCATTATTCATGGTGGCCATTTTGGGTTAGTCTCGATTTTCACTAGGCATAACTATACTCTCGAACCCTAACAAATATTGGTAAAGTAGATTGAGTCACCACAATGTTCCAATTACACTTAAATGATTAGTGGTGACTACAAAATTAATCAACAGACATTCTAATGCCTTCTTACCCCTACAAATCACTTTCTTTAAAAATACAAGGAAAAGCAAAAGCCTCTATTATGCATAGAATCTTTTTTCCCTTTAGGTAATGACAACTTAATGACTCCATTAGGGAAGAAATTGAGAGTCAAACTAGTTTATTTGATTTTACTTTGATGCTTATTACCACCTATTTGATGTTTTATTTATTTCTTTATATCTTTTTGGTGGGTCATATAGTCTTATTTTATCAAGTGCATTTACCTTTTATATATATTCACAAAAGTCTTGATACCTAACTTTTACATTTTTAAGTTAAGTGAGAGATAAGAGAGATCCCTTGAGTAGCCTATTGCTTCCTTATGGGATTCTCGGGATCTCTCACTCAGATTAATAGTTCCTCTGACTTGTGAAGGAGGGGGAAGGAAGATCTAAAGACCTTTTATCCTAACTATAGATATTGAACCATGCTTCCTTATTAATAGGGTTATTTGTCCTTATAAGTCCATCCTCTAAGACAACAAACATAAGGATGATTCTTACCCAAACTTTGCATAAATAAAATGCATTGTGTTTTACACCCTTATTTTCACTTTTAATGATTTTATAAAATTTGTATACTTTATTCTAATATGTTTCCTTTTTTTTCATTACTTTGATATGACATTTAATTACATACATTTCAGGTATTATTTGCTTCATGACCTTCTTGGCTTCTATGTTTAAAAAAAGAAAAAGAAAAAAGAAAGAAATAGTTAGAATCATGATAATTGAAAAAGAGATGTTCTTTATAGTCATGAAGAGATTAGAGAATATTTAAAGGCAAACTAAAGATTAGGTTTACCTTTACGATTTGGATGTTTTAGTCTTAAGCTACCTAATCTCTCTCTTTTCACTTAATTCTTGCTTAGCTAGTTTATTTCTATAAAGCAAGAGTTCCAAAGTATATAATGCTTTTATTAATTTTGTATCCCTTATTCTAATATGTTTCCTTTTCCTCAACTTTGACATGACATTTAATTACATACATTTCATGCATCATTTGCCTCATAACCATATTGGGTTTTATATTCAAAGAGAAAGAAAGAAAGAAAGAAAGAAGCAATTAGAATCATGATAATTGAAGAGAAGATGTTATTCGTAATCATAAGGAGATAAAAAAAATATCCAAAGGCAAATTAAAGATTATTCACTTATGATTTACCTTTAAGATTTGGGTATTTTAGTCTTAAGCTACTTAATCTCTATCTTATCACCTTCTAGTATGTCCCATTTTTATGAAACAGAAGTTTCAAATTTTTTATAGAGATCTTAAGTGTCTTTTAGATATAGTTGTTCAACCAATTATTTTGCAAATAGTTATTAAATTTTGGGATCCTTTGCTCTAATGTTTTGTGTTTCCTTTGATAAACATGGTCCCTTTGTTAAAGGAAGTAAAATGCTGTTAAATTTGTTCATTTCATCAGATGTAAATATTCGCACCTGTAGGGAAGAAACAAGCTATCTAAAGAAATTATCAATTTTGACAAAGATCAAAAGAGATGAGATCTGTGACCAAGTTAAATGCAAAGGCCAATTTGATGAAAAGTGTGTTCCTACCTAATTCCTAATTGATAAAATGAACCATAAGATAGATGTTGATAAATAAATGTCATGTTTAGCTTTGCTTATTTATGCACTTGTTTTATTTTTCAAGATTATTGGTCATGTTCATGAACATGTTATTAAGCTTTTTTGTAAAAGTTTTTAAAGAGTCAACCTTATACCTATAATAGTGGCAAAGATGATCTTATCTTTAAACTATTGCAAGATTAGAGAAGAAGGCCAATTAAAGGGGAGCTAAGCTATGTTATATATATGACTCATAAGCCACATTATATGCCTAAAGGACAAGTTCTCTTATTTGTTTTGAAGGCCTAATAATGCTCTTATTAAGTTTTGCATAAGTTGGCAAAACTTGAATGAAATCTTATTATAGGAAGTTATCTACTAAGATAAGGAAGAATTATAATGGTTAGCTAGATGGGTTTGATGAACTCTTATATTGTATAAATGTGGGGAGCACCTTTAGGTTTTGTTGATAAGTTTAAATGGGGTTGTTAGTTATGCCCCCACTTTGGTTGTAGCACAAATGCATACTATAAGGCTTATTTGTATCATGTATGGTATGGAGACAATTTAATTTGATTATCACGATTTGAATAGTTGGAATTAACTTTAAAAGTAATCCAAGCATGGAGTAATATCTACACAATGTTAAATAAGCTTGAGGTTTGTACTTGTAACCTTGGTTATGAATGATGGTGTGAAGCTTGACACCTTAAGGTTTACATCTCCAAAATAACACCAACCCATTCTTCCAAGTGGAAGAAAAAGATAGAATATGAACTAGATCAAAGTGCACCACTACAAGAAAATAACAATGACATCTTAGAAAACCTAAAACTCTATGATGAATTATCAAGGGTTAAGCAAGCCTATTATGAGTTATAAAGTCAATAAGGGAGTAATGATCATTTGTCAGTGATAGAACATCTTACCAAAGAGCTTAAGCAATTTGAAAAGCGGAACAACGACATAACTTCTTAATTAAAAGGGATAAACAAGAGGATAAAGGAAATAAGGACTATAGTGAAAAATTTTAATCAGATGTAAAAGCCTTGTTTCTTTCCTAAAAGTAAGTAAAGATTCTTTAACAAACAATTCTCTAACTTCAAGGATGGTTAAATAAGTTTAAGGCCAAAAATATCAAACTATTTATTGTAAATCAAAATTACAACTTGGCATTGTTATGTGTAAATAAGCTTATAATTGAAAATCAAAATCTTTAAGATTAAATGGATGAACATGATGCCTAAATCTAGCAATTAGTTAAGTTCAATATAATGAGGAAGCTCCAATTAAAGATACAATTTATTGAATTTAGTAAATAATAAAGAAAGCTTGTCTTATAGCATTTGAGGCAAGAGCACTAAAAATAGAGATTTTTTCTTTGCATCCTTATAAAGAGCATCTTGTGCTTTTTCTTAATGAAACATATCATCAATATGACTTCATTGGTCATTTCTTTTAAAATTCTACTATGTAAGCCTTTTTAATACCATCCTTTTTGTAATTAGGTGGCTTGAAACATAAAATGTGTATAATGGTGGTTTTTAGTTTTTGATATAAGTGATGGTTGTAAACCTATGCTCCTTCTTATGTACAATATATGATCTAATGAAAACATTAACAAATGTTCAACCAAGAAAACAATGCCTTTGCATAGCATAACATTGTATAATTACAGCAAAATTACTATACTAACCTTATTTTCTCTTTGTTTTGCATATTCATAGAATGAAAGAAACAATTACCAAAGCATATATATTAAACTTTACAATTGATTGATTTAATGCATAACTTAGAGGGTAATAGTTGTTCGACTACTTATAATCAACTTATGTTTGATGAGGTACTTGCTTGAGGCTTCTTGAAAGTAGTTGTAATGGTAAATCATATCTATGAAGAAATGTTCTTTGTTATGATCATAGTTAATGATTCTCTTTTTCCAAATGATGGGTTGGAAAATTGCTATAGATGGCATTTGATTAAAACATACCTCACCAATCCATGTACAAGGTTCAAAAAATTTTAGAGTGAAAAATGATGATTGGAGAGGTTATCTTACCCTTAAAATAGTTACAAGCTCTGAATCTTAATTTGTAACCCAAAAAAATAAAAAGGCCTTAAGTCCTTTATAAAGAAGCTTTGGAAGAGTTTTTCCAACCCATGGTTCTTGACTCTTAAGTTATTGATTTTTCATTTCATAATGTCCTTAACTTATTGTTAATGGACATTACCTAAATTATTATTTGAGAGGCTTTTTTAACGTATAAACTTTCAGGATTGATAAGTTGACATCCTTTTTATCCATTCATGAATTGCTTACACATTCTTATCATGAATTTTTGAAGTTCTTCAAATAAGGCCCTAGGCTTATTCATCTACTTAGCTAAAAAGTACACCATAGCTATGATGATCCATCGACCATAGGCCAATGCTTACACGAGGCATTAAAAGCAAAATCCATTGAACCATTCTTATTTATACACATGGTTTAACCTTTTTAGTCCTTTATAAAAGTGGAGAGTAATTCTCAATTACACATAAGATCCTCCCTTCTTCTTTTATCTTTACCATCTTTATTTAAATCTATGAATTTAAGATGAAGACACCAAGATATGCATATATCCTTATATCTATTGAATTTGTAATTTTCCTATGAATCCTTTGATTAACCCATATAGCTTTTTAGCAAACTAGTGTGACATCAAGACTATTCTTTATGCACAAAATGGGTTTGCTATTAAGATACTCCTTCTAGCTCTTTTTGAGATTACAAGTTATCATTGGGATAAAGATGTCCAATTAGAGTATATGACCTTTCCTCTATCTTACGTCCAATTCCTTTGCCACTAACTTATTTATTATCGTGGCAAAAAGGATGTTGATTCTAAAGAACTTGATTTCTTTAAAGATGAATACAACCTAAATTAGAGGCATTACTACATAAGCACTTGAAAGGTAGACAAAATAAGGATCCAAAAAAGTCTTTACTTCTTCCTTTATTCTAAAGTAACTCATAAAAAGGGACAATTATTATATTCCTATTATGTTTAGTATAAGGCCAAGTTTAGTGTTTAGAATGCTTTTGAGCTTGGACCCTTATTTTATTCATTCATTTAAAAAATAAATAACAATATTAGCAAAAGTCCATTTACGTTATTAAGTGGGTTTTACACCTAATATAAGTCATCTAATAACACAATAGGCCAACCCACATTAGTGATGCATTTTTCTCTTCCTTTTAGGTCTTATTAAGGCCCTATACCAATAGTCCACCATTCCTATGTGCCTTTAAGTCTATTGTTGGGCCCATCTTTGATGACTAATATTGGATTTGTTGTCAACAACATCTCATAGATTTGTTCTTGTTGATTTGATGTTATGAATGCCTTTGAGATGTGTTTGCTGCATTTATAAAGTGTTGGTAACACTAGCCAATGAGCAATTTGTTTAGGTAGAAGCCAAGGAAATTGCTCAGGATTTGGCAATGTAGGTTGTGGCTTACCTATATGTGCAATTTATATCCATCAAGGATATTCCTAAAAGTATTGTGAATAAGGAAAAGGAGCTTGAGATGCAGAGAGATTGTTTGTCAAAACCGTTAATGGCAAGTCAACCCTAAATTCAATGAGCCAATGTTAACTGTTAACTCTAAATTTTAGGAATCAATGCTAACCATTGATTGTAGGGTAACCCTTGGGAATCAATGTTGATTATTGATTATAAAGCAACCCTAAACTGAAGGCATATATATGTCCATATAGCTGTCAAAAAACAAAAAATGTGTGTTTTGTAAAATATAAGAAAGGGCTCAGTATAGGAAGAAAATATGTGTTTGCAAAACATAAGAAAGGGTTCGGTAAAGGAAGAAAACATGAGTGCTACAGAACACTAAGAGAGTGTGCTACAAAAAATAAGAAAGGGTATAGTATAGGAAGAAAGAGTGAGTTGTATAAATGTAATAAAGAAATAGATTACAATTGCAAAGAGTAGTCACTAAAAGGAAAAGGAGAGAATAGTAAAGGGTAAGCACCAAAAGGAAAAGGAGAGAATTGTAAAGAACAACTATCAAAAAGAAAAGGTGAGGGCATGGTAATAAGGAGAAACTCAATAGGCTACAACAGTGTCAACAAGAAGGAGAAAGCCTCTAGTAGTAGAAGAAAAGGAGAGATGGTAAGGTAGAAAGAGGCAAAAGTGATAATAAGAAAGAGAAAGCCTAAAAGAAAAAGCCTCCAATAGCAGAAGAGAAAGATAGAGTACATGACAAAAAGAGGCAGTAATGGCAAAAAGGAGGAGAGATAGCAGCAACAACAGAAAAAAGGAGGTAGTAGCTATAGAAAAAAAAAGGGCAGCAATGGCAGAAAGAAGGAGGTAACAACGGCAGAAAGAAAAGAGAGAACTTGTAGAAGAGACATCAATAAAGCTTAAGGAGAGAAACCGATAGTAAAAAAGAGAAAATTCGTTTATTTGTAACAGTAACCTATGCACATTGAGTGATTTTTTTCAGGAAAGTTTTTGTCATAAACTTTTTATGTACTTGAAAAAGGGTGAGAGACCTTTGGAGTAATTGGGAGATTAACCTTTCAAGTGATCAAAAGATCATTATAAATGGTGAAGGAGTGATCCCTTTACAACATCAATTATATCCCTTAATAATAAGAGTAGATCGTATAATTTAGGAGTGATCCTATCACACTGTAGATATAACTTATATATTATGGGTGAACCACGTAAAAACTTTTATTTGTTCTAAGGTACTTGTGCTTACTTAATATTCATACTACTGTTCTTCCATAAAGAAGTAAGATAAAATTGGATCATCAATTTTAACAGGTTACAGAGGTTAAATCTAGATAAATTTGTAAAAAGTAAGCACTCACACTAATTTATCCCTTCCTCTTCTTAGTGTGAGACCTAAGAAGGTCCTTATCATCTATCCTTTAAAAGGTTATACTTGGTTTATAAGTCCTTTAAACCCATGCTCAATGCTAATAATAAGTTAGAATAAAAGTAAACTAAATCAAATATTTATCCAAACTATTTCCAACTAGAAGTAATCATTCCATTTTTCAAGTAGTCAATAGCTAAAAAGCAATGATGAAAGAATATATGTCTAACTAATCAATCATATGGTAGTTTCTAAACATCAGGAAGGCTTATAAAAAAGGTTGCTTTCTTAATGAAAGGGACTAAAGAGAGATAAACTAGAGAGAGACCAGAGAGAAAAAAATAACAAAAAGAAAAAAGATTTATGAAAGGGCACTGATAAATATAGAAAAAAATATTTTTGAGATTCATTGACCTACATAACTTGAAAAGGAAAACAAAGAGATTTAAACACATTTATAGATTATTGAGAACTCACAAATAAGTTAGTAAGCAGTTGTCATAGCAAATTCAAAGAGAAAAGCAACTAAAAAGTAGAGGGTAGAGAATCACTCATTTTGCTAAAACATTGGTTGTCGCTCCATGACAATCAAACTTAGACTTGTTAGTGCACCATAACCTTACAAAATAGTAAAGAAAGATTGAAAGAAATAGGTTAGTGTTACATTATAAGCATTAAGTTAATTTTAAATCAATGCAATTTAATAGTGTTTACTATTAGATACATATGTGTATAGTTAAAATTTTAAAAATGAATAAATTAGATAATAAAGTTAGTCACAAAGAGAAAAAAAATACTTATATAAAAATAAATCCAAATAAATATAGAAACAACATAAACATATACATACATAAATATATATAAGTGGCAAGTTAACTCAATCAAATCCAAGTTAACTCAATCAAATTGGATCAATCTAACTCAGTACCTTTAGATTTGTATCAACTTGGATCCAAAAACATTGACCTATTTAGGACATTATTTTATTGTAGATCAAACCTAGTCCAAAAGCCTAAAGGAAAAGATTAAATCAGACATAAAGGAGCTCTAAATTCTCATTAAGAAACTTAATGTTAAATAAAACATAAATTTTGACATCTAAAGAATAAAAATAAAAATAAATAAAAAACATATATAAAAAATAAAAATAATAAAATAATAAAATAAAAAAAAACTTTGTAAAATCCAAAACAAAACATAACAAAAGAGAGAGAGAGAGAGAGATTGATTCATCAAAAGCCTAGAATCAAAGACCAAAAATCTGCCCAAACAATCTTATGGATACTGGCTATGTAAATTTAGTACTCAGCTTTCCCTCTCTGGTTCTCTCTTACAAAACTCAATGTTCATTAAGTGCCTTGTTATGTTAACAAAGGGTTTATATGAGCTTTACTTCTTTAAACTCTTTAGAATGTATAAATAAAATAGAAGTCCTGGATTACCCTTTTGCCCCTTTCTAGTGCAGATGATAATTTTAATGGTTGTTCCTATTTTAGACTCTCACTGATCAACTCCTTTTTAACCAATCTATTTATTCATATGTATCACAAAGTGATTTGATGTTGGAAAACCTCACTACCAATAAGGTTAGGACAAAGAAAGAGAGAGAGAGAGAGAGAAAGAGAGAGAAAGAGAGTGAGAGAAAAGGCTCTCTAAGATTTCTTTGGAATCTAAAAGATAAAAAAAGGAGAAAAAAAAAAAACAAAGAGACCAAAGCTATTGAGCCTTTTCTCTTTTCTTTTCTTTTTCTTTTAGCTAGTTAAATCAAGTTTGATGTTTGACTAGCTCAAATGACTTTCACTACCTTTAACTCTTATTAACCAACTTGATTCATTCATAGGCTTTTACTGACTGACTTGACTGGTATTGAATTTTGTTGATTGGTTAATATTACCTTGAATAATTTTGACCCATTTTGATGAACCTTAACCAGTTTTGATTGGTTTTAGCAAATTTGGTCAAGCTTGACTAGTGTTGACATTTTTTTTAATTAAAAAAATAATTTATTACTTTCAAATCATGATAATCATTATGATAGGAATAGTTATAATGATAGTGATAAAAATCAAATAATTTATTAAAATTTTAAGTCATTATTTCCAATATTATTTAGTATAAGTGATCATTGTAAAAAGTATTCTAAACTTTTATAAAATTACTATTGTTCCCTCAGTGTTATATGGGTTGTAATTGTTGTCAATTAGGTTTTAAGTGTGCAAGAAAATAAAGCCATATGGAAGGATAAGAAGGTAAAAGTTATATGGAGGGGCAAGAACATAAAAGTCACATTAAAGGGTAAGACAGTAAATTCACCACAGTAATCCCTATTAAGGTTTCATGAAGGAGTATATAAAGGCCATTGGAAGACAAAATTAGGGTAAGACCAATACAATTGAATACACAGCAAAACACAAAGAGAGTGTTTGGCAAACATAAGTAAGTGCTGGACGGCAAAACATAAAAGAACAGCAAAATATAGCAAACGACAAAACACCAATGGCTGGAAAAGAGAAAACGAGCATAGCAAAACCAGTATGGCAGAACACTAACACAGCAAAACAATGGAACTGGCCAAAGTTGTACACGACAAAAAGAAGAGTGAATACACGACTGGACAACAAGGAGACAACACAGGAGAGCTAAACGCGTAAACCAGAAAAAACTGTGAGGAAGTAGTCACGGAGAGAGCTAAACGGATACAAACCAGAAAAGGAGGCACCCACCACCGTAAGAGAGAGAAACCCACCACCGGAAGAGCAGAGCAGACCAGACATACACCACCGAGAGAGAGAGAGAGAAAGAGTCCATCGAAAGGGCAAAAAGACACACACACACACACCAAAAAAGAGGACACAGATACAGACCAAAAGAGGGAGACGACATGAAAACTAGAACCAAGAGAGCCAACTTTGAAGAGAAACGAGAGAGCAAAAGAAAGGAGACCCAATTGGACAGTGAGAGAGAAATGGATGACACGATAAGGAGAAAATCGTGTGACGGCAAGAGAGAGAAACCCATGAGAGAAGAAACCAGTAGTGGACAAGTGCATAAAGTGTGAAACTAGTAAAGAGGACAAAACTAGAAATGCACCACCCTTAGAAGAGAAGAAAACCAAAAACATTAGGTGAGGGAAAAACCAGAAATGCACCACCCCTGGAAGAGAAGAAAACCAAAAATGTGAGGTGAAGGCAAATCTAGAAACGCACCACTCTTAGAAAAGAAGAAAACCATAAATGTGAGGTAAGGGCAAAAACCAGAAATGGGAGGAGTGCAGAGTGCAACAAAACATGACGGAGGAGTGCAGCAAAACGTGACAAAGGAGACAGCACACCATCTATAAGGGAAGAGAGGAGAAACCGTGAAAGAGGAGACCAGCAGAAGAGCAAACCAAGCTGCCTGGAGGTGTGAAATGGACAAGTGCAAACCAGAACTGTACGTGAGATGTGTAACACCAAACCAGAAGTGTGCGTGAGGTGTGTGACCAACAGAGTGCAAACCAGAAATGTACGTGAGATGTGAAACACCAAACCAGAAGTGTGTGCGAGGTGTGTGACAAATAGGGTGCAAACCAGAAATGTGCGTGAGATGTGTAATGCCAAACCAGAAATGTGTGGTTGGCCATGAGACGTGGAATAGGAGACAGGTGAGACCGTGAGATGGTGAAAGTAGGAGCTGTGTGAGACAACCTAGAGAAGGAATTTGGCAAAGCTTCGAAAAGAACTCAATATATTTCTAGATTTCTTCAAGAGAGGTTAGAAAGCATTGCGGTGAACTTCTAAGTGGCAATGGAGTAGGATTTCAATTCAACAAAGGCAAGACAAGCTAGAAGAAGAGTAGACACAGTAAGTGACACTCTTTGTATTGTACTTGCTTAGTAATTGCAATAGTGCAAGGAGCAGAGGATTAAGACATCCATTGTAACTGGAATTCTTAAGTATAGTGGATAGTCTCGATAGGGGAGAGTCCCTACCATCGTAGATGTATGTCATATTGACGGCACCATGTAAATCTTGTGTGTCCTTACTTGGTTTTACGTTCTGTGTTATAAATTGAGTTGTGAACGTAGCTAATGTATTAACTAACCCATAACCTAATGAAGACCTAAATAAGAACATTTGAATTGTTTATTAGGCAAGGTGTCTGAAAGGCAACTTTGAGGATTATTGTGATTAGTAGGCAGCAATAGATCTACCTTAGTTAAGTCTGAGAAAGAGTTCACTTTTAAAAGGAGCTTGAAGGGAAAAAGGGTCTAAGAATGGAAAAGGATAGTTGTCCTTAAGATGTTATCCTTATGGGTAGACTAGACACTTTACTTCTCAGTGCAAAGTGAAACTTGATGATGAAGATGAGGATGGTGATTATAAACAGAATTCAAGATGGAGAAGATCATCATTCAAATCAAAGAAGTCCAGTAAGAAGATTGCCAATCCATAGAGGAAGAAGAGAAGCTCATTCAAGAGTTATGTGAGTCAAACAAAAGAAGCTGATGAAGAGGAAGATAAAGACTTATCAGATGAGCATGTCTTTATGGCATCAGCACAAGGTGGTAGCTCAACCTCTAAAGAGGAAAAGGAGGTTAATGAAGAAGAACCAGATCTTGAAGCTGAGCTGGAAGTAGCTGCAAAGGAGATAATCAGAAGTGATAGAACCATAAGAAGGTTAGAGGCCCATATAAAACAAGTTGAAGCAAAGTTTGAGGAAGCTGAAAGTCAAAAGGATGAAATAAGGGCTGAGCATATTGACTTGAAGAGAAGATTTGAGGAATAGATCAAAATATGTGAAGATCTTACAATAGAGCTTGGCTTAAAACCTTCAAAAATTGAAGAAATGGACAAAGAGTTGCTAAGATTTCAGCAATAACTTAAAAGTAGCAAAAAGAACTTGTAGAAACATGAAATGATAGAAAAACAAGTTCTGAAAAAGAAGAGAAGAATATAAAGAAAGTGTAACAGATTGAGGCTGTATTAGCTAAAGAAATAAGAATGTGCCACAGAAGTTAAAAGAGAAGGCTGTGACTTAGAAGAAGATAACTGAGAATAAAGAAGATTTGAAGAAGCAACCTAGGGTGGCAAACAAGAAAGAAGAAAAGAAAGTCAGCCAGCAGAGGGCTACGACTAAATAAAAGAAGGAGAAAAAGGTGACTGAAATGAAAATCACACAAGCAAAGAATCTAGCTACTTTGCCTACACAGCAAGTGATGAACAAAATAAGACAAGCTATGATCAGACCCAAGAAGAGGCAGTTTTAAGGTCATTGCCTTTATTGTGGAGTTTGGGGTTATAAGGTGAGTACTGCTAGTGGAGAAGGCCAGTATATGTCTCCAACTTGAGAAGATATGATGTTGCATACAGGGGGAGACAATACAAAACTTAGAGGAGAACACTTGTTGTGAGTTCTTGCACATACTGTAAAAGGCAAGGACACACTGACAAGGATTGTTGGTGGAAGCCTAAACCAGTAGCTTCAAAGAACAAGTTTGCTATATTGGCAGACTTGGAACAGTTTGAAAGGTGGTAGGATGGCCATAATGCCAAGAGTTGTATGACACTTCTCCCTGAGCAAGAGAAAGCACTCAATGGCACAGTGAAAACAAGCGGTGCATTCAAAGTTGAGAAAAAGGAGAAAGCTATCTTCCAGCTAGTTCAAAAAAAGGAATATAGAGCAAAAATGGAAGTGGCTAATATAGTTGAAATTGCACTAAAGGCTAACTACAAGGATAAACAGTGGATCCTTGATAGTGGATGCACTTCATAAATGACAGGAGACAAGAGTAAATTATCAAAGTTAAACAAGTCAAAAGAAGGAAGAGTTAAGTTTGACAATGATGATTCACTCAACATCAGTGGTCAGGGGTCAATAAATATTGGAAAAGGAAAGTTGAAAGATGTTATGCATGTTAAAAGACTCAGATATAATCTAGCATCTGTCAGCCAATTATGCAACAACAACCATAAAGTGATATTTACAAAACCAGGTTGCCAAGTAAAGAGTAAAGAAGGCAATACTATTGTAGCCGAGAGGAGAACAACTGAAAATTTGTACATGATTGATGAGGACAAAAAAACAGTTGTCTACTTACAAAGGAAGAAGAAAATCAGCTCTGGCATATGAGGCTGGGACACTTATCACAAAATTACATGAGGAAGCTAACCACTACTTATGCAATCAAAGACATTCTCGACCTTAGGAAAGAGAGAGAGTATGTTTGCTCAGCATGCTCTAAAGGAAAACATGTTAAAAAGTAGTATAAGACCAAAGAGTTCAGTTCTGTTTGTTGATGATTATTCAAGAAGGATTTTCATCATGTACCTCAAACACAAGTCAAAAGTTTTGAATTGCTTCAAGAGATACAGAAGATTAGCTGAAAATAAAAGTGGAAGGAAGATCAAAGTATTGAGGTCATATCAAGGCACTGAATTTACAAATAAAGTTTTTGAAGATTATCTTGAGAAGCATGAAATTCATCACCAATTGGCAGCAGCAAGAACACCTACATAATGGGGTGGTAGAGAGGAAAAATAAAGCTATGGTCAAAATGGAAAGAACTCTACTGCTAGAATCCAAGCTTCACACAAGATTTTGGACAGAAGTAACATTTACAGTTGTGCATCTACTAAATAGAGTATTACTAAGGCCTAATACTAATAAGACTCCATATGAATTATGGAATGGGAAAAAGATAATAGCCAAGTATCTCAAAGTCTTCGGCAGCCCATGTTTTGTGAAGAACATGGAGCAAAACTTGGGAAAATTAAATGCTAGGACTGATAAAGGCATCTTTGTGGCATACTTAGCAAAGACAAAGGGTTACAAAGTTTTCCTACATAAGTTAGGAAAAACAATCACGTCTAGTGATGTGAGAATAAATGAGAACTGGAAAACAATGCAGAATGGAGAAGCTGGGGACAATGAAGAAGATGACTTCAATGTAAATGAAGAATCAGACCAACCTGAAGAAAAGGAACAATAAGTAAGTTTAGACTCATAGAAGAGTAAGTTTGCAGATCCTCTTGCAACTAAGACTATGGAAGAAAGAAAGCCAAAGAAAACGTGGACTAGTGCTCATCAAGAATATCAAATCATAGGTGACCCATCAGTAGGAGTTACAATAAGAAGAAGAATTGTGGGAGCTACTACTTTACTCTCATAAGTTGAACCTAAATCTATTGAAGAAGCTACACAAGATCTAACTAAATCTCTGTCCACAGAGTTGTTTGAAAGGGAAGCTGTTAAGAAAGGGGGAGTGCATATTTAAGGGAAGTTGAAACTGTTGTATAGTGACTTTTGTTATAAGTGTTGCCAATAATTACAAAGGGGGAGATGGTTATTCCCATAGCCTTGTATAGGTTGTAATTGTTATTAAATAGGTTTAAGTGTGCAAGAAAGTAAAGCCACATGGAAGGGCAAGAACGTAAAAGCTATATGGAAGGGCAAGAACGTAAAAGCTACATGGAAGGGCAAGACAGTAAATTCATTGCAAGTAAGCCCTATTAAGGTTTCATAAAGGAGTATATAAAGGCCATTGGAAGACAAAACTAGAGTAAGGCGAACACAATTGAATACAAAATAAAACACAAAAGGCCAACATAAGAGAGCATTCGACAAACATGAGCAAGTGCTGATGGCAAAACATAAAGGAACGACAAAATATAGCGGCAAAACACCAATGACTAAAAGAGAGAAAACTAGCATGGTAAAACCAGCATAGCAGAACACTAACATGGCAAAATAGAGGAACTGGCCAAAGTGGTACATGGCAAAAAGAAGAGTGAATACATGGTTGGATAGCAAGGAGACAACACGGAGAGCTAAATGCATAAACCAGAAAAAACCATGAGAAAGTAGTCACCAGGAGAGCTAAACAGATACAAACCAAAAAAGGAGGCACCCACCACCATAAGAGAGAGAAACCTACCACCAGAAGAGCAGATTAGACCAGACATACATCACCGGGAGAGAGAGAGACTCCATCGGAAGAGCAGAAACACACACGCACACCAAAAAAGAGGACACGGATATAGACCAAAAGAGGGAGACAACGTGACAACTAGAACCGAAAGAGCTAACATTGAAGAGAAATGAGATAGTAAAAGAAAGGAGACTCAGCTAGACAGTGAGAGAGAAATGGACAATACGGTAAGGAGAAAACCGTATGACAACAAGACAGAGAAACACGTGAGAGAAGAAACCAAAAGCAGACAAGTGCATGAAGTGTGAAACTAGTAAATAGGGCAAAACCAGAAACACACCACCCTTAGAAGAGAAGAAAACCAGAAATGTGAGGTGAGGGCAAAACCGGAAACACACCACTCTTGGAAGAGAAGAAAACTAGAAATGTGAGGTGAGGGCAAAAACCAGAAATAGGAGGAGTACAAAGTGCAGCAAAACATGACAGAGGAGTGCTGTAAAATGTGACAGAGGAGACAGTACACAGTTCGTAAGGGAAGAGAGGAGAAACCATGAAAGAGGAGACCATTGGGAGAGCAAACCAAGCTGCCTGGAGGTGTGAAATGGACAAGTACAAACCAAAAATGGTCGTAAGGCATGTGACCAACAAACTAGAAACGTACGTAAGACGTGAAACACCAAACCAGAAGTGTGCATAAGGTGTGTGACCAATAAAGGGTGCAAACCAAAAACATGCATGAGACGTGTAACGCCAAACCAGAAACGTGAGACAGACCGTAAGACGTGGAATAGGAGACAGGTGAGACCGTGTGATGGTGAAAACAGGAGCTGTGTGAGACAACTTAGAGAAGGAATTCGACGAAACTTCAGAAAGAACTCAACATATTTTTAGATTTCTTCAAGAGATGTTAGAAAGCGTTACGATGAACTTCTAAGTGGTAGTGGAGCAACCTTTTAATTCAATGGAGGCATGACAAGCTAGAAGAAGGGTAGACATAATAAGTGACACTCTTTGTATTGTACTTGCTTAGTAATAGCAATAGTGAAAGAAGCAGAGGATTAAGACATCCATTATAACTGAAATTCTTAAGTATAGTGGATAGTCTCTGTAAGGGAGAGTCCCTACCACTATAGATGTATGTCACGTTGATGGAACCACATAAATCTCATGTGTCCTTACTTTGCTTTACATTTTGTGTTTTGAATTGAGTTGTGAACGCAGCTGAAGTATTTGCTAACCCATAACCTAACAAAGACCTTAACAAGAACATCTGAATTATCTATTAGGCAAGGTGTCTGAAGGTAACTTTGGGGACTATTATGATTAGTAGGTAGCAATAGATCTATCTTAGTCGAGTCTTAAAAAGAGTTCGCTTTTAAGAAGAGGTTGAAGTTGTTCACTTACCTGGGAATTGCTACTTATGGTGATATTGATTCATTCCCCCTCTTAGTATCACAAACTAGTAGATCCTAAAGAGAAGTTGGGAACTTCAATTACCTTTAGCAATGAACTTTCAATATAAGTATTTAATAAATTTTTATAAATTTAACCTCTTTTTAATTAAATTGTCATTTCTCAAAGTATAGTAAATACTCATGATAGAAGTTTTCTAATTATATATCTTAAAGAATGATAAGTAAATAAAGTATTAAAGTAAGAAAAAGCATACATATATAGTTAATGTGAAAGTTGTAGTTCCATTATTCATTACATGTGTTTCAGTCAATCTTAACTTTTGTTAGTTATAACAGGACTTCCAAACCTTTACAAATCCTAATAAGGCAAACTAAGTCACCATGGTGTTTTAATCACACTTAAAATGCTTGGTGGTTACTTTAAAATAAATCAACAAATGTTCTAATGCCCTCCAACCTTAACACCTCACTTTCCAAAAAAAACGTAAGGAAATGTGGAGCCCCACATTATATGCCAAATCTCTTGTCACATTAGGTTGCAATAGGTGCAAAGTTTCATATTTTAATTATAACTCCAACATTTCCTATGACAAACATTACCATAGGTTATATCGAGATTACGTTTAAGGTGAAAGCTAAAACTTTAAGACTTGATGAAAATTTTATAAAGCATATAATTAACATCCTACAGAAGGAAATCTAAGTTGTAAAATAAGAATGTATTAAGGGTCTCTTAAGGGCAGTAAACCTATGCCTAGTATAAGAGGTAGTTCTTCCTCCCAAGTTTAAGATGTTTGATTTCAAAAAATATAATGGGAGAGTATCATTCACAAATCACTTAACATGTACATTCAAAAATTGACAATGTATGCTTATGATAAGAAACTTTTGGTGGATTATTTTTCCCTTTATACAACAAAAAAGAAAGGAAAAATATTAAAACTTAAAAAGATTAAGCAATTGCTTTTAAAGCTAGTTTTAAGCACATTTCAAAGCTAAAGCCTATTTGATTAAATTTTTAAGCTATAGAGAAATTAAAGAAAACCTTCAAGTGATATACACAGTGCTAGCACAATATGTCAGTCCAAGTTTAACCTCTACTATTGGAAAAAGAGTTGAATTACTCTTTCCTTAATATCTAGAAAGTCCACCACTATGAGAGAATGGTAGGAAGCATATTAGGAAGCTTTGCAGATCTAGTAATTATAGGTGAAAGAATTAATAATGGCATTTTAAAAGGAAAAATTATCGATCTTATAGTATCTATGAAGATTGGCATAAGAATAGATAAAGAAGGTGAAGTCTAGATGATAAAACATAATAATTAATTAGGACTATATCCTTTTTACAATTCATTTCGTAATCCATAGAGGTTGTTTAATCTTTAATAATCATATTAGCTTTATAATATGTTATCCTTATTTTCATACCAAAATGCTTAACCATGACCGCTTAAGTTAAATGTCCATACATTGAAACCCTTAAGCAATCATGTTAATCTAAGAAAACAAGAAAGAAAAAGAATTAACCCCATATTGGTGCCACCTTTAAAGTTGTTATCTTGGTTTATTTAAAATAAATTAGTCACTATTATTAAAAAGGAGCAATTAAAATTGCCATATCATAACTAATAAGATACCAATGTGCAAGTAAGCAAGTATCAATGTGGACAAATTAGATATTCCACTAATAATTACGACACCTTTAAGCATAAAGTTTAAAATTTGAGGGATATAAGTTGGATTAACTTTTCTATTGTAAAGAAGAAGCATGATGCTAATGTTAATCCTTTCCCTTATCATAAGATAATGAATCAGATTAAAGAGTACTTAGATGTCGACTATTAATGGTCAAATTCTAAGGTTTTCTTAATATTGTCATGATAGAAATCAAGGGTATTAGTCCAAAAGTGTTCACCCTCTCAACACCAAAGAAATCTAGTGCCATCAAAAATATTTTAATCAATTGCTTAGATTCCTCCTACTCATTAAACAATTCATTATTATTATTAAAGTGGTAAAGTGATCTAATGAGACTATAATTGCTAAACAAATTCTTGTAATCATATATTGGCACTAGAATCAACACTTATAGCAATGTTTGGGAAATTAGTGACATTACATGAAGTGGAAAATGTTATACTTTAGAATATATGGAGAAACGTGAGTAAAAAATACAAAAAGGCATTATGATCTTTGAGAACATTAAAGAGGTCTCTCCTTAAAGCACCAAATGAGCAGAACTAAGTAAAGTTTATATCCCAAAGAAACCATCAATGATAAAGATGATGGATAGGTCCTTAAATATATTAAGTAAAGCAAGTATAATGTAGTCAAACAACCTAAACAAAGCTTAACTAAGATCTTAATTCTCTCTCTGTGAATGAATTTTAAGCCCTATTATTGATCATTATAACATATTTTTAATTAGGTATATGTTTTACCTAATATTTCTTTAGGAATCTTTAATCACATTGTTGATAATACCATGATGGCAACTAAATTTCATTTTTATATGACAAAATTATGATTGAGGTGGAAAATCATAATATGGAATTACACATCTTAATCATGCAAAATGGCTACAACATGTCTTATGTCCTTATTGACAATGGTTTGTCTTTAAATGTCATGTCTAAAGGTACTTGTGTTGAGTTACTAATTGACATTACTATTATGGCACCAAATTATATGATTGTTTAAGCATTTGATAAGATAAGACAAGAGGTCATAAGGATTGTTGAGCTTGCCATATAAATGGGATTTTGTACTTTTAATATACCTTTCTAAGTCATGGATATTAAGATTGCTTATAGTTGCTTATTAGTTCACTCTTAGATCCATGCAATTGGTGTCATTCCTTTTACCTTATATCAAAAGGTGAAGCTCACTTTGGGCGACAAGTTGATCAAAGTTCAAATAAAATTTCATTTATTTGTTTACAAATCTCCAAGAATACTTTATGTTAAGTGTTGTTCCCATAGCCTTGTATGAGTAGTAATTATCGTCAACTAGATTTAAATGTGCAAGCAATTTGAAGATACATGAGGGGCAAGAAAGTAAATTAGCCATAGTAAGCCCTACTAGGATTTTCATGGAAGGGAGTATATAAACCCAAACCCTTGGAAGAAAAGGGGATAGACGATATAATAAAGTGAGCACGATAAAACACCACCTACAAAATAAAGGAGACCCGGTTGGATGGTGAGAGAGAAAACCCGGCTGGACGGTGAGAGAGAAAACCTGTGAGAGACGTACAACCATCAGGAGAGAAACAGACGACATGATAAGGAGAAAACCGCGTGATGGCAAGAGAGAGAAACCCGTGAGAAACGTACAACCATCGGTAAGAGAAAAGACGACAACATGGCAAAGGAATGGAATGCACTATAAAAGGAAACTCGTAAGAGACAATACACCACCAGGAGAGAAGACAACACATCAATGGTAAAACCAGAAATGCACCACCCCAGGAAGAGAAGAAAACCAGAAATGGGAGACCAACAAAACCATGAAACAGATGAGGAAAGCAGACCTGGTATCTGTGAGGCTTGAGAACAGTGAAGCGGGTGTAGACTTGAAATGTGAGACTAAAATATGCATCGGCGTGAATTCAGAATGTGCGATGGTGTGAGACCAGAATGTGCAATGGCATGACCGATTAGATTCGTGGGGTAGGTCGTCAGACGTGAAACGAAAAACTAGAAGCCTGAGTGCAAGCTGTGAAGCTGTAAGACGGTGAAAGTAGGAGTTGTGTAAAACAACCTAAAGAAGGAATTCGATGAAGCATTGGAAAGAACTCAACGTATTTCCAGATTTCTTTAAGAGAGGTTAGAGAGTGTTGTGGTGAACTTCTAAGCGGCAGTGAAGCAGCTTATTCAATTCAACAGAGGCAAGACAAACTAGAAGAAGAGTAGACACAGTAAGTGATACTCTTTGTATTATACTTACTTTGTATTTGCAATAGTGAAAGGAAAAAAGGATTAAGACATCCATTGTAACTACATTGTAAACATCAGGAGTACCATATTGGTATTCTCAAGTATAATGGATTGTCTTAGTAAAGGAAGAGTCCCTACCGCTGTGGACGTACGTCACATTGATAGAACCACATAAATCTCTTGTGTCCTTACTTTAATTTACATTCTGTGTTTTGAAATGAGTTGTGAACACAGCTAAAGTATCATCGAATCTATAACCTAAAGAAGACCTAATCAAGAACATCCGATCTGTCTAATAGATAAGGTGTCTGAAAGGTGACTTTAGGAACTATTGTAATTAGTAGGTAACAATAGATCTACCTTAGTCAAATTTGAGAAAGAGTTTGCTTTTGAGAAGAGTTTGAAGTTGTTCACATACTTGCGTATTGATGAAAGCTAAAGTATTAAATAAGTAGAATACTTTGGCTTAAATTATCAAAGTTTTTTTTTAATTATCAGACTATCACTAAAATAAGAGGGTTAACAAATACTTTCGAGGTATTACAACCTTTATATAACCTATTAGGTAGCAAGAATATTCTAGAATTATATATAAATTTAGCAAAAGAGATGCTACCGAAAGATACTCAGATCATAAAGTATGTAAACTTTTGATTCCATTGGCTCATAAATTCAAGAGTGTATGATTTATCAACCAAATTGATGATGAAGGAGATGAGTCAGCCAAAGTCATTATTGAACTTAACACACTAACAATCCACATGATCTTTAAAGAAGAGGAAGATTTGCCTCTAGTTTTATTGGTTTAGTCTTGTGATTTTAGTGCTTTTGATAGTAATTAGTAGGTTTGGAAAATTCCTTAATCACCTAAGTATTTGCAAAATAATGCAATCTAGTTCCCTTAAATATTTACTATGACATTCAAGGGTAACTATGTAATAAAATAAGCAATTCTTTGTCATATGTAGCTAATAGCATTTACTTATGTCAATTATACTTATAATTTTAATTCTTTTATTTCCTTTATTAGCTTAGTATTCACTCTTTTTGGCATATGTCAATCTAACAATGTCTGTTCATTTTGAACCTCTTATTTATCATTCAAGATGTATAAAAATGAGACTAATAGTCTAGTTTGTCTTAAGACAAAATTTAAATGTACCCTTGATATGTTAACTCCAAATGACTTTGAAGATGAAAAGATTCCATGAAATCAAGCAAAAAAAAAAAAAAAAAAAGATAGTTAAGCTAATCAATTTCAACAATACAAAAAATCCATGAGAATCAAAATCAATGTAAGACTTCCTTCAAATAATAGGTAAAGCATAATTATGTTGATTAAAGAATACATTGATGCATCTACTTGGTCATTACAAGACATGTTAAGACTGAACATTGATGTAGTAATGCATAAACTATCATTGAGACTAGAATGCATACTCATATGACAAAAGTTTAAAAAAATAATACTTGAAGTCTTGGTAAAAATTAAATAAGTTAAAAAGCAAATGGACATAGGCTTCTTTCAAGTAGCAAATTACTCATAATAGGTAAGCAACATTCTATACCAAAAAATGAAGGTAAAGTACATATGTGCATAAACTATGGAAATTTAAACAGAGTATACCCTAAACATTATTTTATCATATATTAACTACCTTATACATAACTCTATAAGTCTTTTAATGTTTTCATTTATAAATAAGTTCTCAAGTTATAACCAAATCAAGATGACACTTTAAGAGATAAAGAAAACAACATTTATCATAATGCGGGACACCTTTTATTATAAGGTCATGTCTTTTGGCCTAAAAAATGCAAGCGTCACATATCAATAAGCAATAGTTACTATGTTCCATAATTTAATGCATAGAAGGATAGAGTCTTATGTTAATTATATGTTCACTAAGTCATATGTAGGTCAAAATCACTTGGTGATCCTTAAAAGGTTGTTTAACCAATTAAAAAAGTTTCAACTCAAGGTTAATCTAGCTAAGTGCACTTTTGGGGTAACTTTAGGCAGGTTGCTAGGTTTCATTATAAACAAATGGTTAATGAAATTGATTTTGATATAATTAAAATTGTTTAAGAAATGTCTACACATTTTACACTAAGGAAGGTATGGGGATTCTTAAGAAAAATCTATTATATTTGTTGTTCCCACAGCCTTGTATGGGTTGAAATTTTGTCAACTAGATTTAAGTGTGCAAGTAATTTGACATAGAGGGGCACGAAAATAAAGCCACATGGAAAGGTAAGAGAGTAATTTGAAGTTACATGGAGGGGTAAGGAAGTAAACCACAACTTTACAAGAGAGAAAACCCTACACGAAACAAAGAGAGAAAGATTGAGATGGCCATAGAAGAGAGGACAATAAAAAGGAGAGAAAACCTGGGAATGGCCAAAGAGGGTGGACGAAGAAAGAGAGATGCAGAAAAATAGAGAAAACCAGAGATGACCAAAGGGGGTGGATGAAGAGAGAGAGACTATCAGTAGAACAAAGGGAGAAAATAATATGGAAAAATAGGGAAGATGGCCAAAGGAGAGAAGGAACGGCACACCACTGACACACCACCCGTTGGAAGAAGGAGAAAAATCATATACGGCTAAATCGGAGACTGTCGGCAAAAAAATACAGAAAACCAGCAATGACCAATAAAGGGTGGACGAGAAAAATAGAAACCACTAGTCGAAAAGGAAAAACAAGAGACGACCAAAGATAAGTGTGACAGTAGAACAGGGGTTGGACGTTAAGACGAAGAAAAGACAGACCACTCAGAAGAGAAGACAACAGATCTGTGACGATGTGAGACAAACGGACACCAGAGAGAGAGAGAGAGAGAGAGAGAGAGAGAGAGAGAGAGAGAGAGAACCTGATTCGGCCAACCAAATAAGTACGAAAAACAAAACACTAGCAGAAAAGAGAAAAACTCGTGTGACTAAAAAGGGTGGATGGCAGAACAAAGGAAATCCAATTGGACGGTAGAATGAAGAGCGGACGGTGAGAGAGAAAACGAAGAGCCACCATCGTGAGAGAGAAAGCCACCACTGTAAGAGAGAGACAAACCACCAGGAAAGCAAATATGGGAAAACAGATCATCGGAAGAGCAGATTTGGTATCTGTGAGGCTAGAGAATAGCGAAGTGAGTGCAGATTTGAAACATAAGACCAAAACGTGCACCGGCATGAGACCAGAACGTGTGACAGTGTGAGACCAAGACATGAAATGGCAAACCAGAAGCATGAGTGCAAGCTATGAAGCCATGAGATGGTGAAAGCAGGAATTGTGTGAAACAACTTAGAGAAGGAATTAGGTGAAGCATTAGAAAGAACTCAACATATTTCCAGATTTCTTTAAGAGAGATTAGAGAGTGTTGTGGTGGACTTCTAAGCAGTAGTGAAGTAGCCTATTCAATTCAATAGTGGTAAGACAAGGTAGAAAAGGGTAGACACACTAAGTGACACTCTTTGTATTATACTTGCTTGGTATTTGCAATAGTAAAATGAATAGAGGATTGAGACATCCATTGTAACTACATTGTGAATATCGGGAGTACACACTAGTATTCTCAAGTATAGTGGATTGTCTTAGTAGAGGAAGAGTCCCTACCACCGTGGACGTGTGTCACATTGACGAAACCACGTAAATCTCTTATGTCCTTACTTTGATTTACATTCTGTGTTTTGAATTGAGTTGTGAATGCAACTAAGGTATCATCGAACCTATAACCTAAAGAAGACCTAATAAAGAACATTTAATTTGTTTAATAGGCAAGGTGTTTGAAAGGTAACTTTGGGGACTATTATGATTAATAGGTAACAATAGATATACCTTAGTCAAATATGAGAAAGAGTTCACTTTTGAGAAAAGTTTGAAGTTGTTCACATACCTGCGTATTGATAAGAGCTAGAATATTAAATAAGCAGAATACTTTAGCTTAAATTATCAGAGTGTGTTTTTAAGGGGTGTGATACTAATTCACCCCCCTCTCAGTATCACAGATTAGTAGATCCTAGGTTGAAGTTGGGAACTTCAATTGGTATCAAAGCCTAGTTTACCAGTTTGAAACTTAATAGCTTGGTGTACTAGTTTGAAGGGTTTCAGATGTTTTAACTTGTTCAGCATACTGAGAAATAGATATCGATACCAGCACTAGCACTACTTACGGCAAGAAGGTTCCAATCTTTAATGGAACCAACTATCATATGTGGAGATTGAAAATACAGGTGGTATTTGCAACCATGGGCATGAACGTGGTGAAAGTCATACAGGAGGGTTTGTGGCCTCAGAAAAAGGTAAAAATCCAACCCCAGAGGAATTAAGGTAGTTTAAGATAAATAGGAAGGCCTTAAACGTCATCATTTCAGCATTGACAGATGCTAAGTATGCTAAAGTTATGGACTACAAATCTGTTAAGGAGATACGGGACAGACTACAAAAAGTCTATGAAGGTGATGGCAGAATGAAGGAGGCCAAGCTTCTAGTGTTTAAGGAGAGATATGAATCTCTCAGAATGCAGAAAAATGAGACAGTCCAAGAGTTCTTCACTAGGGTTATTAATGCTATAAACGATCTTAGAAGTCATGGGAAGAACAAGAAGGACTCATCCATTATGAAAAAAATTCTGCTTGAGAGATTGCCTCAAAGGTGGCCACCATAGAGGAGAGTAGAGATCTCAATTCTATGTCTTTGTATGATCTCCAATGCAATCTCACTGCATATGAGATAAGAATAAAGTCAATTGAGAGCTCCTCAACGTCAAAGGTATCAAAAGAGGCAACTTTTAAAGCTATGAAACACTTAAAGATAAAAGAACAGGAAGAATCATCTAGTGAGGATGATGATGATGAGGAGGAAGAAAGTGAAGGTGAAGTATTGGCATACTTTACAAGGAAGTTCAAAAAGGGATCTAAGAAGGGAAAAAGACAGTTGTCCTTGAGATGTTATCGTTTTGGGCAGACTGGACACTTTGCTTCTCAGTGCAAAGTGAAACTTGATGATGAAGATAAGGTTAGTGATAATGAGCCAAATTCAAAATGGAGAAGACCATCATTCAAATCAAAGAAGTCTAGTAAGAAGACTACCAACCCACAAAAGAAGAAGAGAGGCTCATTCAAGAGTTATATGAGTCAGATAAAAGAAACTAATAAGGAGGAAGATGAAGAATCATTATATGAGCAAGCCTTTATAGCATCAGCTCAAAGTGGTAGTTCAACCTCTGAAGAGGAAGAGGAGGTTGATGAAGAAGAACCAGATCTTGAAGCTGAGTTAAAAGTAGCTTCAAAGGAGATAATTAAAAGGGACAAAACCATAAAAAGGTTGAAGGCTCACATAAAACAAGTTAAAGCAAAGTTTGAGGAAACTGAAAGTCAAAAGGATGAAATAAGGGCTGAATATATTGACTTGAAGAGAAGATTTGAAGAACAGATCAAAATATGTGAAAACCTTACAATAGAGCTTGGCTCAAGGACTTCAACAATTGAAAAAATGGAGATAGAGTTACTGAAACTTTAGCAACAACTCAAAAAGAGTGAGGAGAACTTACAGATGTTTGAAGTGGTAGGAGAAACAAACTCTGCAAGAGAAAAGAAGAATGAGACTTTGTCATAAAAGTTGAAAGAGAAAGCTGTGACTCAGGAGAAGATAGATGAAGAAGAGAAGACAGTTATCAAAGCAAAGCCAAGGTCAAAAATGATGTATATGGTTAAAGAGCAACAGCCTATAACTACTACATCCTAGAAAGAAAAGAAAATCAGCCAGCCAAGGGCAATGGCTGAATAGAAGAAGGAGAAGAAGATGACTTAAATGAAAGCCACACAAGCAAATAAGTATGTGTAGGTAGAAGTCCAAACCAGTGGTTTCAAAGAACAAGTTTGTTGTATTGGCAGAATTGGAGCAGTGTGAAAGGTGCGGACAAGATGACCATAATGCCAAAAGATGCATGACATTTCTCCCTGAGCAAGAGAAGGCACTCGATGGCACAGTAAAAACAACTGGTGCAGTTAAAGCTAAGAAAAAGGAGAAAGCTATCTTTATGCCAATTCAAAGGAAAGAATATAAAGCAAAAAAGGAGATAGCAAATATAGCTGAAATTACACTAAAGGATGACTACAAGGATAAGCAGTGGATCCTTAATAGTAGATGCACTTCACACAAGATAAGAGATAAGAGTAAATTATTAAAGCTAAAAAAGTCAAGAGAAGGTAGAGTCAAGTTTGGTAATGATGATTCACTCAACATTAGTGGTCAAGGGTTAGTAAATATTGGAAAAGGGAAGCTGAATGATGTTCTGCACGTTGAAGGACTCAGATATAATCTAGCATCTATCAACCAACTATGCAATGAGGAACATAAAGTGATATTTACAAAAATAGGTTGCCAAGTAAAGAGTAAAAAAGGCAATACTGTTGTAGAAATTTATATGTGATTGATGAGGACAAGACAAGTAGTTGTTTACTCACCAAAGAAAAAGAAAATCAACTATGGCATAGGAGGCTAGGACACTTATCACAGAAAAACATGAGGAAGCTAACCACTACTCATGCAATCAAAGTCATTCCTAACCTCAAGAGAGAGAGAGTATGTTTGCTCAACATGTTCTAAAGGAAAACATGCCAGAAAGTAGTATAAGACCAAAGAGTTCAGTTCTGAAGCAGTGCTTGACATTGTACATACTGACTTGTGTGGACTGATGAGGACAAAAGGGTTGAATGGTGAGAGCTACTTTATCTTATTTGTTGATGATTATTCCAGAAGGACCTGCATCATACACCTCAAACACAAGTCAGAAGTTCTGAATTGCTTCAAGAGATACAAAAGATTTGCTAGAAATAAGAGTGAAAGGAAGATCAAAGTATTGAGGTCAAATCAAGGCACTAAATTTACAAATGAAGCTTTTGAAGATTACCTTGAGAAGTATGGTATTCACCATCAGATGGTAGCAACAAGAACACCTCAACAGAATAGGGTGATAGAGAAGAAAAATAGAGCTATGGTTGAAATGGCAAGAACTCAACTGCTAGAATCCAAGCTTCCCATAAGATTTTGGACAAAAGCAATATTTATAGCTTTACATCTACTAAATAGAGTCTTACTAAGGCCCAATGCAGATAAGACTCTTTATGAGCTATAGAGTAGGAAGAAGACAACAGTCAAGTATCTCAGAATCTTTGGTAGCCCATATTTTGTGAAGAACAAGGAGCAAAACTTGGGAAAATTCAATGCTAGGTCTAATAAAGACATCTTTGTGGGATACTTAGCAAAGACAAAATGTTACAAAGTTTTTCTACATAAGCTGGGAAAAGTTATCATGTCCAGTGATGTGAGAATAAATGAGAATTGGAAAACAATGCATAATAGAGAAGCTGAGGACAATGAAGAAGATGAATTTAAGATAGATGAAGAATCAGACCAACCTGAAGAAAAGGAGCAAGAAGTAAGTTCAGACTCGAAGAAGAGTGAGTCTGAAGATGAAGAAAGAGATTCTTTTGCAACTAAGTTTGTGCAAGAAAGAAGGACAAAGATAATGTGGAGCAATACTCATCAAAGAAATCAAATTATAGGTGACTCCATAGGAGTTACAACAAGAAGAAGAATTGTGGGAGCTACTACTTTACTCTCACAAGTTGAACCTAAATCTGTTAAAGAGGCTACACAAGACAAAGCCTGGTCAAAGCTATCAATGAGGAGCTGGATCAAATTTCAAATATTCTAACTAAACATTTATCCATAAAGTTGTTTGAAAAGCACAAAATGAGTCAGTCTGTGTAAGTGCCTTTTTAAGCTTGAAGTTCAGGTGAATCCTTAATCTCTACTTTGCAAGCTTTTATGTAATTGGTTGGCAAAGGGGGAGAGAAGCAACAGTGCAGTGGGAGCTATTAAGAAAGGGGGAGTGCATAGTTAGGTGGAGTTGTAATTGTTGCATAATGGCTTTTGTTATGAGTATTGCCAACAATTACAAAGGGGGAGATTGTTGTTCCCATAACCTTGTATGGGTTGTAATTGTTGTCAACTAGATTTAAGTATGTGAGTAATTTGACATGGAGGGGCAAGAAAGTAAAGCCACAGAGATAGGCAAGAGAGTAATTTAAAGTTACATGGAGGGGCAAGGAAGTAAAACCATAACTTTGCAAGAGAGAAAACCCTACACGAGAAAAAGAGAGAAAGATTGAGACGGCCATAGAAGAGAAGACAAAAGAAAGGAGAGAAAACCTAGGATTGGTTGAAGAGGAGTGGATGAAGAGAGAGAGACAATCGGCAAAAAAATAGAGAAAACAAGAGATGGTTGAAGGGGGATGGATAAAGAAAGAGAGACTGTCAGTAGAACAATAGGAGAAAATACGATACGAAAAAATAGGGAAGATGGCCAAATGAGAGAAGGAATGGCACACCACTGACACACCAACTGTTGGAAGAAGGAGAAAAATCATATATGGCCAAATTGGAGACCGTTGGCAGAAAAATAGAGAAAACCAGCAACGACTGAAGAAAGGTGGATAAGAAAAATAGAAGCCACCGGTGGAAAAGGAACAAGGGCTAGATGGCAGGACGAAGAAAAGACAAACCACCTGGAAGAGAAGACAGCAGATTTGTAATGATGTGAGACAAATGAACGACACGACAAGGAAAGAATTGTGTGACGACAAGAAAGAGAGAGAACTCAATTTGGCCAACCAAGTGAGAACAAAAAACAGAATATCAGCAAAAAAGTGAAAAACCGATATGGCTAGAAAGGGTGGATGACAGAACAGAGGAAATCTAGCTGGACGACAGAACAAAGAGCAGACGATGAGAGAAAAAACGAAGAGCCATCACCATGAGAGAGAAAGCCACCACCGTAAGAGAGAGACAAACCATTGGGAGAGCATATATGCAAAAACAGATCACCAAAAGAGCAGATCTGGTGTCCATGAGGTTAGAGAACAGTGAAGCAAGTGCAGATCTAAAATGTGAGACCAGAACATATGTTGGTGTGAGACTAGAACGTACATCAGCATGAGACCAGAATATGCATTAGCGTGAGACCAGAATGTGCAACGGTGTGAGACCAGAAAATGAAATGGTAGACCAGAAGCATGAGTGCAAGCTGTGAAGCCATGAGATGGTGAAAGCAGGAGTTGTGTGAAACAACTTAGAGAAGGAATTCGGTAAAGCATTCAAAAGAACTCAACGTATTTCCAGATTTCTTCAAGAGAGGTTAAAGAGTGTTGTGGTGGACTTCTAAGCAGCAGTGAAGTAGCCTATTCAATTCAACAAAGGCAAGACAAGTTAAAAGAAGGGTAGACACACTAAGTGACACTCTTTGTATTGTACTTACTTGGAATTTGTAATAATGAAAGGAACAGAGGATTAAGACATCTATTGTAACTACATTGTGAACATCGGGAGTACCACACTGGTATTCTCAAGTATAGTGGATTGTTTCGGTAAAAGAAGAGTCCCTACCATCATGGACATACGTCACATTGATAGAACCACGTAAATCTCTTATATCCTTACTTTGATTTACATTCTGTGTTTTGAATTGAGTTATGAATGCAATTAAGGTATCATCGAACCATAACTTAAAGAAGACCTAATCAAGAACATCTGATCAGTCAAATAGGCAAGGTGTCTGAAAGGTGACTTTGGGGACTATTGTGATTAATAAGTAACAATAGATCTACCTTAGTCAAACATGAGAAAGAGTTTGCTTTTAAGAAGAGTTTGAAGTTGTTCACATACTTGTGTATTGACGAGAGCTAGATTATTAAATAATTAGAATACTTTGGCTTAAATTATCAGAGCGTGTTTTTAAGGGGTGTGATACTGATTCACCCTCCTCTTAGTATCACAACTAGTAGATCCTAAGATGAAGTTGGGAACTTCAATATTGTTAGGTTAATTTCCCAACTAATAGTAGAATATATTGGTATGCTTTAGAAAAGAAATATGAGTTAATGGAATGATGAATGACAAAAATCTTTTAACAAGATCAAGTATTATTTTTTTTTAACCATTAGTTTGAGTGCCATTTTTTTTTTTGCATAAAATGCTTATATTGTGTTTCATAATTTAGAAACAATGCATAGGTTGCATTTTAGGACAACATGATGAAATTGGAGGAAAAGAAAAAATAATCTACCATCTCAATAAGACATTCATAGATCATAAGATTTAATATTTTGATATAGAGAGAATCTTATATGTTGTACCAAACAATTAGACATATTATGTAAAAAGAGCCCTTAAGTACTTTAAAAAATAAACATTATTAGGATGAATTGCCCATTGACTTTATTTTCTTTTTTTTTTTTGGTCAAGATATGACATTTAATATATCAATGAAAAGCTACCAAAGGTAATGCAATAGCTTATTTTCTAGCAAAGAAGTTAGTCTTAATTATGGGCCAGTGTAATTTGATTTACCTAATGTAGACATCTTAACCATAGATTAAAAGCAATAAGAAAAATAAATAATACATAAATGACAAATATGGTTCAATAGGGCATTAAATGCATTAAGAAATGGAATTGGAATAGTCCTAATTTCTTCCAAACACAGGGAATGTTAGGTCATAGCAAAGTTACAATTTAAATACACTAGCAACATGGCATAATATATAGTGTGTCATAAACTTACTTTACACTTTAGAGATGAAAGCTAAAAGTTGTTAAGTGACTTTACGTTGATTATCTACTAACTATTAGAAAAGTGGGAAAACAAATGAAAGCTTATGTTAGTCAAATGTTGGTGGCATTTTTATGTTAAAAAGATCTTGAAAGCAAGGTATTATTAGTCAACCATGGAATCAAATTGTTTTTGGCATAACCAAAAATGCTATGATGTCAAATACATGCAAATAAAGTAGATATAACACTTACCCTATTACATGTTATGACATCCTTATAAGTGTTCTTTATGTGGGATATAGATGTAATTGATCCCATTTAATAACAAAATAAAGCATTAAAAAAAGAAAAAAAATTAACCATCAATAATAATTAAGGAGAGCTTATTTAAGGATGATATATAATTACAATCTAAAAGTCATTTATAGCAGTAGAGGGACTAAACTTTTATTTTCAACAAATTACACTCAAAGTTAAGATAAACATAAGTTTATTGGAGCATTTCATCATTAAAGGTCTAAATCATATGAAAAGGCATTAAAAATAATAGATCAAGTTAAAAAAAGACACTTATCTGAAATGAGAGGTCCTCATCACAAACTTATTTACTTCAGTTTAATTCATTTCAAGTTGTTGCAATATAGTTTTAAACCCATTAGTGTACTATAACAAAGCAAATTAGCAAGAAAAGCATAAACAAAAGTTGGTCAATATCAAATTTTTAAGCACTGCATTAATTTTGAAGCAATAAATTCTATTATTATGCTTACTTATATGTATATGTGCAAAAATTTGAAAAAACAAAACTAAAATAAACTAAAATTTTTATCTTCATTAGTAGATTTCAACATGTAGAACATCCTTATAAGTCCATTGGACTTAATGGTTCTTTCCTATTATTTTTTTTCCAACTTTAGTTAAAAGAAAATATGTTGACGGGGCATATAAAAATGATAAAAATAAAATAAGTAATAAAAAAAGATAGCTAGTTAAAAAAGAGAAAGAAACAAAAATAAAAAAGGCTTATAAAAAGTAATATATATATATATATATATATAAATGGTGAGTTAATTCAATCAAATTTGACCAATTCAAATAAGTTGACTTAGTCAAATTAGTCAACTTAGGTCCAATGGAATTAAACCTAGTCAATTTGACCTAAGTCTAATTAACTCTACCTATTTGGCTTAATCTAACCTCTTAATGTTTAAATTTGATATCTAACTCAATTAAATGCAATTACTTAAGACCTTTTATTAGGCCACACACCTAATTCTCCAAATCCAAGTAAGGAAGTTTCAAATTTAAATTATAGTCCAAATTCAAATCCAAAATAGACTAAACCTAAGCATGATAACTATGCTTCCTACATAAGTCCAACATTCCCTTTTCAAGTCAAATTAAACATAAACCATTATTAAATTCTCTTCTCTAGTAGATAAAATACCCTTTTTCTACCATAAACACAAAATCCCCCTTATGAACACAAGAAATAGATCATACACCAATTTTAAAACTTTTTTTTTAAAATTTTGTATGAATACCAAAAAAACAAAAATTAAATGCAAATTAAACCAAAATCTTCCTTTTGAAATCAAAGATTACTAAAATCAACACAAAAAGACAACAAAAGAACCAAATAAAGAACCATTCATGCACTTTGGTTTAAAAAGATCTCTCATTCCATCATCATCTTCAATAATTAATAGCTTAACTATTAGTCCCCATATAGTCAAAACCACAAACTTTAACAAAGAAACCCATAAAGCTTAAAAAACTAGAGTTACCTAACCCATTCTCCTAAACCACAATTCAAAGTAAAAAAGTGAAAGACCCATTTGTAACCAAACTCTTCAAACCATTCCAGAATTCTTAAAAGGAAAGAACCAAAAGTAAGGAGAAAATGGGTAAAAATGGTAAGACGCTGAATCCTAACTGGAATAAGACTATTATGGGCAAGCAAGTATACAATCCTAATTAAAATTTTGAACAACTAGACTAGAATCTTAAGGAAAATGGAAAAATCAAAGAGCAAGGCCAAAAGGGTCAAGGGGTGGCAACTAATGTTGAAATGTGGAACTAAAATCAATATGAAGATGTCATGAATAGTGTCATTTTGCTAACTAAAGAATGGGCCCTAGTTTGGATTAAAAGATTGGGTCAATAATAGTTTTAGGATGGTTTTTGGTTGTTTCTTAGGTTCATACCATGACAAATGGGAGGCTTATACAATGTAGGTTAGACTTTCCTTTTGCTTAGTAAATTAATCTTTATTTTAGATGATAGATATATGTTATGAAATGGCTTCCATGGACCATTATTCACTATTGGGATAGGCCTTCTTTTTCCTTTTTCTATAATATTAGGTAATCTTATTAGTAATAATAATTTAGAAATTTTTAATAATTAAAGATTTAAAAAATTTTAAAATGTCAATATTTCCATATCTATGGTAATAATGTTATGCATCTTTCAAAATCTAAAAAGATTAAAAATTACAAAAACAAAAGAAAAGGTGTGTAGGATTCATAAATTAAAAGTGTATATATTCATAAATAAATTTTCATGTCTTTCCTAACTCAGAATTTATAAATTTTAAAAAATCAATTTTATACAATTTCAATAGTTGATAATATTTTTTTAAAATAAAATTTGCTCACTTCTAAACGTGTTTGCAAATTCGTTCACATTATCATGAAGCTAAAAAGTCATAAATGAAATCATAAAATTCTCAAGATTCCAAATTTTTCTATGTGAAGGATCATTGTTAAAATCATTTGATTCTTATCAAAATTCTTTAATGTAAGGGATTACTTTAAAAAGTATTCCAATCCTTTTCCTTTTCCGTTAAAGTATGAGATATTTGTAAAAAAATATCCCCACACTTTTCCAGAATTTTTGAAGAAAATGATTTCTATTAAAAGCATCCAATCATCTTAAAGATTTTCTTGAAGCAACAAATCTCTCTTAAAATCATCCCAATTCATCCAAATCATTTTTTATACAAAGGATCATTGTAAAAAGTATTAAACTTCTCAAAGAAGTTTTGAAGAAATTTTTATTAAAATTGTCTCACAACTTTAACAACATAATCAAAGTATACGACTTTTGTAAAAAAAATCCCTTGAGTTGCCTTAATCTTTAATTTCCTTTTTTATCACATTAGAATTTCTAAAATTCTAGTGTGTTCCTATGAAAGAAAACTTTAAAATCTACATGTACTTAAAGACAAATAAGTACATAAAATATTAAATTAGGAAGAAGCATAAGAGTAAGGTTAATTTTAAAGTCATACTATTGTCATTCGTGAAGAGTGTTTGGGTTGGTTTCAACATCCATTAGGTGTAACTATACTATAGAACCTCAAAGAAGCCTAATGATATAGATCAAGTTCCTGCTCATTTAGGGAGCATTATAATCCTCTAAATTAGTGATTAAGGTATTCCAATTACATTTTAAATAATTAATGGCTATTCCAATATTCTATGATTAATTGAAGATGACAAGGCGTCAAATTGATTTAAGCATCACATGACCTAAATGATTGATGAGGGCAAATAAGGCAAAGTACCATGCAAGGATGGTTTATTTTAATCATTTGTAATTTAGCATGGTGACATGGTAGCAATTATTAACTGCTGATTAAATACCATTTAATAACAAGGCCTTACATTAAGCATTTCCTTTTACACATCGGTTCAAACACCTTGTTGTGACAAAGTCATAAGATGTTTGATCATGAACCATTAAAGAGAGATTTCAATATCATAAATGAAACTTTAAAGTTTGTTATGTATAACTATGATTATGAAAATGTAATAACATTTTAGGTTGTTTATAACATTCAAAATGATATTTTCACAATTATTTAAAATATTCTTTTATGAATATTTTGCTAATAATTTTAATTGTTATCTAAATCAAATGTCAAGGTGTAATTTATTATACATATAAAATAAAGTGTGCAACTTATTATCAAAAATTAAATAGATGATGATATATGATGTAAATGTTTCAAATTTTAATTTATACATAGAGAGAAAATATAAGAGGTACATATTTTTTCTACTTTCTGTTTAATTTAACTAGTCTAAAGATGTAAAATATTGTAAGTGAAAAATAAAAATATAGTTTGTTATCACACTTTAAAATAGAGAGTATAGGATATAAAATTTTAAGAAAATAATAAAAAAAACTCTCTTAACCTAAGAGTTATGAAAGTTTAATATGTAGAAACATTACAAAAGTGTCTAGTTAACATTGGAGACATATTATTCAAAGTGCTAAGCACACTACTCATGCCTTTATTATGATTTTTAATAATGATAATTTTTGTAAATAATCATAAAAGATAATTCATCAATGATTAATATACAAGAGCAATTTTATACTTTTTATAACTCATTTGATTATAAACATTGCAACCTTTCTTTTTATTTGAAAAAAAAAAAAACACAGCCATTAAAACAAAATCCAGCTTTTGGCATTTATTAGGTGAAAATTATTTGAGGAATTTTCCCAATGAGATTTAATGAAATTTGGCTATTTCTCTTGAAAATTCTAGTTAGACTCAAACCCTCAATGCACTTAAGAAATCTATTTCTTGGATTCTCTTGCATATATTATGAATTGCTTTTAATTTGTCACTTGGATACTTGGGTGCTATTGATCCAATTATATATTTTTTTATGCATAAGAGAATTATCTCTATATTGAAATGAGTTAGTACAATTCTTTACTTCATTATAATTGACCTTGTTGACTTTTGGGTGTTTCTAGAGTACACAATGAAACTATCTAAAGGCATTCAATTGAAAGTAGCTAATAAGATCAAGAAAGGCATATCCTATTTATTGCAACAAAACTTGCAAATAGGTTGAAGTTTATGGATGTAGTTGAAAAAACATTATACTCAAAGGTCTATCTAGCTACACCCTCTAAATAGACTATAGATGAGGTATGCTAACATTAACATGCAAGCCTAATACTACAATTTCTATGATGTGCATATTAATAAGTTCCTATTAAAATCAAAAGGGTTAGAATTATAATTGCTGTTGTAAACCTCTAAATATTATTAGCAAATTGATCATTAAGGAATCAATCTTTTCTCACAATTGAGGTGATATCACCATTTTGGGTATTACCTTATTCATAACCAAAAAAAAACTTTTTATTAATGAGAATTAATAGAGATTTTTTTTGTTTTCTTCTATTTCAGAGTATAAGAAATGAATTTTTTTTCTTTTATCAATTATGCTTTATAAAAGCTTTAAACTATTTTTTTTCTACAAAATATAGTACAAAATCACATCCTTTTATGATACAATATCTCTTATAAACCTGTATTTGGTATTAATATGTTTAGCTTTATAATGATACTTGGGATCTTTTGCATATGTAATAACTATTTGACTATCATAATATAATATAACCACTTTTTGTTAATCACCATATACTACCAAACATTTAAAAAATCTCTTAAGGCAAATAACTTCTTACACTATAGCTAAGCAAGCTACAAATTCTACCTCCATCATTAACAAGGCAATATAAGTTCACTTCTTACTACTTTATGATATGACACAGTCATTTAATGAGAACATATATCCTAATGTAGATTTACATTCATATATATCTCCTTTCTAACTGGCATTTAAATAACCAATTAGTTCAAAATCATTTTCTTGATAACACAACATATAATCTGAAGTGTCCTTAAGTTACCAAAATATTCTCTTCACATCTTATCAATATGCTTATCCTTGATTTGATTGGTGTCAATTCACCAATTTCACAACATAATAGATATCAAGCTATGTACACATCATAGTATACACTAGACTACCCATTGCATTAAAATACAACACATTCTTCATTTCTTCATTCTCTTATCATGTTTTAGGACATATTTTAAGGCTCTAACCATTACCTTTAGCAATTTGAGTGTTAATGGATTTACGACTATCTATTCTGAATCACTTAATGATTTTATGAATATAAGACTCTTATGATAAAATTAGGAGTCTTTTAAAACAATCCCTATAGATCTATACTCATATGTAAATCACTTTACCCATGTCCTTAATTTCAAAATTAGAGGACAACTATTCCTTAATGGTAAAGACAAACTCATTATCATTTCTAGTTAGTAGAATGTCAACAACATATAGAAATAGAATTACAAATTTATTTTCAAATCTCTTGGCATACATGCAATATTCCTCATTAATCATTGAGAAGTCATTGAAATTATTGCACGATGGAATTTTAAATACCACTATCTAGATTATTGTTTAAGGTTATAAATTCACCTTTGGAATTTACACACATTATTCACTTAGCCTTGAACAATGAAACCTACCAATTGTTCTATATAGATTTCTTTATCTAACTCTCCATTGAGAAAAGTATTTTTGACATCTATCTAATGTAATTTTAAATCTATATTTTTTATTATAACTAAAATTAGGTGAATAAAGGTAAACCATTTTATAAGTGAAAAGGTTTCCTCATAGTCTATACTCTTTTGTTGAGTATAACCTTTCACCATTAAGTAAGCCTTATTTCTTTTTATGGAACCATTTGCTTTATGCTTAATTTTAGGAACCCATTTGTTCCTAATAGTTTTATACCCTTAAGGCAAATCTACCAAGTCTCAAACTTTGTTAGATTTCATCGATTCCATTTCTTTTTCCATTGTCTTTCTCTATTGTTCCTTAGCAAGACATGAGAGAGCCTCAGTTATTGTTTTAGGCTTTTCCTCATCATAAAGGACAATCATAAAACTTTCTTTTCAATCTTAAAATGACAATATAAGATGCTTTTGCACAATATAGGTTCTTACAAATGTTAACATGATGCTCCAACTTGAATTGATTGCTTAAAGCATTTCCTCAGCCATTTGTGTTAATGCGTTTGGTGCATTATAGCTATATGGATTACTAGGAAAGATCCTTATAAAGGTAAAGATCCTTATCAATTTTACCTTTACTAGGAAATTCATTCTTTAAGAATGTGACATTATATGATTCCAATTTCGAAATGCTTTCATTCATTTGTTTACCAGTAAATATATATCCTTTAGAGTATTTATAGTATCTTATAAATATGCATTTTTTTCCCTTTTGGGCCTAATTTTCCATATTTATAAGATGGATCATGAGCATAAAAGGCTAATCCTCATGGTTATAAATTACTCAGGTTAAGCTTTCATCCCAATCATAATTCATATAGGGTAGAAGTGATGGATTTAAAGGGTACATGGTTAAGTATATACATAACTATCAATAAAGCATTACCCTAATGATATATTTGGAAATTCGCTTGTGCCATCATGGACCTAACCATCTTTAATAGGGCCTTGTTTCTTTTTTTACAACACCATTTTGTTGTAAAGTCCCAAGAATAGTTAGTTGCCTAATTATACCCTTTTCATTTCATAATTTCTTAAATTATTTAGAGAGATATTCGCATCATCGTTAAATTCTTAAGAATTTAATCTTTTTATCCAATTGATTCTTTACCATACTTAAGTATTTTCTAAAGCATTCTAATGCTTTAGATTTATGGGAGATCAAAGAAATATGACCATAATGTAAATAATCATTAATAAAAGTAATGAAATATAAGGCACCATGCCTTGTCCTTACACTTAATGGACCACTTATGTTAGAATGGACAATTGCAATGGAAATTTGGCTCTTATAACCTTGCTAAATGGTTTTTTTAGTTGTTTTTCCTATTAGATAGTGTGGACATTGAGGTAATTCAATTTTAGTGAGTGAGTCTAAAAGGCCTTTTGCTAATCTATTCATTCTCTCTTGCCTAAAATGACCTAGTCTAACATGTCACATATTTGTACTTATAATATTATTATTGGTTGATACAATAATTAAAAAATAACCATTATAGATATTAAATACAACATAGTTAATATCCAACATAGACAAACCATATGACAAATGTCCATAACTAACATAAGAAATGCCATCATAAATATTTACAACACAACCTTTGAAAATAAGTTTATAGCCTAAACATAAAAGAATAGGAATAGATATAAGATTCCATCAAATTCCAAATGCATAAAGAACATCAGGAAGTAGTAAGGTTTGACCATCTCACATTTTTAATTTGTAAGTGTCAATCCCCTTAACTTTTACCCTCACATTGTTCCTAATACGCACACATCTTAAACCAACTTTAATTCAACAGAACTCCATATACACTTCTCAATCTTTAGCTATATGGTTTATACCTTTAAGTTTATAATCCATAGAGGATTGGATTCAATAAGCAATATTGAGTTAGCAATATTAGCTAAATAATAAGAAGCGAAAGTAAAGGATACTTTCTCTGGCTTAGTGTATTCATAAGTAAAATGACCTAGTTTAGCATAATTATAGCATGTCATTTTAGTCTTAATCCCTTTTCTTGCCACTACAACTTTTGTGATGGTCATTGTTATTCTTCTTTCGTGGTTATTCATTCCCTATGCCTTTATTATAATGCTTATAATGCCACTTACATTTCAAATAAAAAAATAGCCTTTAAATTAGTCTCAACTTTAGCCATATTCACTTAATATAAAGACTTGATAGCCATAATGTGCTCCTCTTCTAAAATCAAATGGCATGAGATGACTTTAAAGGAATTAGTAGTCTCATTATGCATCATATTAATTTTCATGTGCTCACTATTGAGCCCATCTTTGATGGCTAATGTTAGATTTGTTATCAATAACATCTCAAATATGTGTCCTTATTAATTTGATGTTATAAGTGACTTTAAGATGTGTTTGCTACATTTACAAAGTGTTGGCAACACTAGCCAATGAGTAACCTGTTAAGGTAGAAGCCAAGGAAATTGCTCAGAAGACACCAACAGTAATCATCATTGCTGCACTTATTAAACAACTGTATGAAGAAACAAAAGCTCGAATGATGGATTGCAAAGAAAGCTTTGTCAAAAATTGGTAAAAATCTCGAAAAGGCATAGGAGCATCTCAAAAAGAAAGGTCTTTCGATTGTCGATAATAAATCCAGCCAACTTACAACTGAAGGAAGGATTGGTTCCTATATACATAACTTTTGCATTGGGGTGCTAATAGAGGTTAATTGTGAGATTGCTTTTATTGGTAAGAGTGAAATGCTCAAGGAACTAGTTAATGTTTGGTAATGTAGGTTATGGCTTGCTCACAAGTGCAATTTGTATCCATCAATGATATTCCCAAAATCATTGTGAATAAAGAAAAGGAGCTCAAGATGCAAAGAGATTATTAGTCAATGCTAACCGTTGACCCTAAATTCAATGAGTCAATGCTGACAGTTGACCCTAAATTCAAGGAATTAATGTTGATTGTTGATAATAGGACAAATCTAGGCTCAAGGCATATAAACACCCATATAGTTGTCAAAAGAATTTTGAGCAAAAATATAAAGAGTATCCAACAGCAAAACAAAAAAAGCCTATAGCTGTAAAAAAGAAAGAACATCTAAGGGAAGATAGGGTGAGCGACATAACATAAAAGAAAGCTACAAAAAACAAAAAAGAAAGCTGCAGAGAATGATTAAGAGAGAGTAAAAGACAAATAGCTGAGAGAGTGCAAAAGAAAACTAGCAAAGGTAGAGAGCAGAAGAGTGAATGACAATGAAAGAGCTGTGAATGATAGAGAGAGTGCAAAAGAAAATGGGTAGAGGTAGAAAGCAAAAGAATGAATGATAGTGAGAGAGATATGAGAATGGCAAAAAAAACAATGAGAGGCAGTAGCAAAAAAGGAAGAAAGAGGTAGTAGTAGAAAAGAAAAAAAGAGATAGCGATATAAAAGGAAGAAAAAGGCAACGGTAGAAGAGAAACAAAGAGACAGCAATAGAAAAGGAAGAAAGTGGTAGTAATAGAAAGAAAAAAGTGACTGCAATAGAAAGGAAAGAGAGACTAGTAGAGGTAGAAAAAAGAGAGAACCAATAGAAAGTTGAGAACCTATAAAGGAGAGAAACCTAATAGAGGTAGGAGAGAAAACCAGCAAAGGTAGAAGAGAAACCTATGAAGGTAAGAGAGAAACCCAGTAAAAGCAAGAGAGAAACTCGGTAGAGGTAGAGAGTTGAGACCAACAGAGGCTGAGAGTTCAATACCAACAAAAAGTGTAAGCGGTTGAGAGTTTAGAACTTATAAAGAGTTGAGACCAATAAAGGCAAAGAGAAAGTTTTGAAACATGGTAGAGAGGGAGTAAAGAATACGACAAAGAGAAAGTTATGAAATCGACAGTAAAGAAGGAGAGACTAGTAGAGCTTAAGTAGAGACTAGCAATAGGGAAGGAGAAGATCAATTTTCTACAACAGTAGCCTTTGCATATGGAGAGATCTTTCTCAAAGGAGGTTTTTTGATAATCATTTTATAAACTTCTTTGAAAAAAGGTAGGAAACCCTTGGGGTGATTAGGAGATCATTTTAAGTGATTAAGAAGTGATCCTTCTATAGTGGTTAAGGAGAGATCCTTTCACTAAATTAACTGTATCCCTTAATTGCAAGAGTGGATCATGTGATTTAAAAGAGATCCTATAATATCCTGGATATAGCTCACACATTATGGGTGAATCACGTAAAAATTCTGTATGTTCTTAGGTGCTTGTGCTTGTTTGATATCCATACAGCCATTCTCACATAAAGAAGATAAAAATGGATCATAGACTTTAATAGGTCACAGAGGTTTAATTTGGACAGATTTGTAAAAAGTAAGCATCTTACACTAATTCACCCTTTCCATATATTAGTGTGATACCCAAGAAGATCCTTATCAATTGGTATCAAAGTGTGGTTCCTCTATTGATTCATTTTACCTACTTTGATCTGAAATGTTTTTTGCAGCTGTTGAGAATCATTACATTGACTATTGGTTAATATCATGGAAAGCATAAATAATGTTAATAGCAAAGGTATTCCTATGTTTTATGGACAAAATTATCAATTATGGAAGAATAGAATACTCCTATATCTACTGTCACTTGGTCTGGATGTATTTGAATCTATTGTTAGTCGCTTCACTCCTGCTGCTGAAAGTGCTGCTATGACACTTACTGATAAGAAAAATTTAGAATATGATGAAAAGGTCAAAAATTCCTTATGTGCCTTCTTATCAAACAAAGAATTCACAAAAGTGATGGGGTACAACACAATAAAACAAATTTGGGACAAATTAAAGAATATTTGTAAAGGAGACAAGGTTGTGAAGGAAGCCAAGTTACAAATCTGAAACAGCAAATTTGAAGATATAATGATGCTGAATGATGAATATGTGGATGTTTTCTTTGCAAAAGAAAATGAAATTGTATGCTCCATTAAAGACTATAAAGAGGAGATCAACAATGCTACTATGGTAAAGAAAATGCTTAGAACCTTATGAAAAAATGTTAATATTAAAGTTTCCTCTATAAAAGATAGAGATTTGGATAAGCTGCCCTTATATGATTTACATAGCATATTGGTGGCTTATGAAATGAAAATAGCCCCAATAAAGAAAGAAAAAAAGCCTAAAGCAGAGAAAGAGTTAACATTTAAGGCTATAAAGAAATTAAAAAATTAAAAAATAGAAGAAAGAAACCACCGATAGCTCTAAAGTAGAAGTGGTGATACCAAATTTGATAAAGTCATGACATACATCACTAAAAATATGAACAAAGGAAAAGGAAAGTATAAAGGAAAATTTACCCTTAAAGTGTTTTAGTTGTGGAGGCATTAAGCACTTTGCAATGGGCTACCCAAAGAAATAAAAAGCAAACAGTGATAATGATGATAAGCCTACCCTAAGGAAAAGAACAAAGAAATCCAACTATTTTAAAACTGAGAATTCAAGTGTCAAAGGAAAAAAGAAATTCTTCAAATTTAAGAAAAGAAATTTTTTGAGCAAGTTGGGTGAAGAAAATTTTAAAAAAGAAATTGATGATGATTCAGATGATAATGCTGCAAAAAAATATATTGGTTACATAGGTAAATGATGAAAAGAAAAATCCTCAAGTGATACGAAATTAGTTGAAGAGGAAGAGAAAGAGTGGTGTAGCAACTTCAGAATGAATTGAGAGTTTGTTTGTACAAAAACAGAAAGCTAGAAAAAGAGGTAGAAGCTGAATAAAAATTCTGATGTTGATAAATTTGATCTCTAAGTGAAAGAAAAGGAGTTTAAAGCAAAGGAGAATGAGTACTTAAAAAGAACTAAAGAGCTGAATGTACTTAAGGTAGAGTAAGGCAAAATACACAAAGATCTTGATGCTAAGGTGATTACATAAGAGCAAGAAGTGTTGAATTTACAAGCCAATCCACAAGACTGAATCTAAATTAAAGCATGAAGAGAGCTTTATAAAGGTCGTAGAAGTGAGAGGATATTAAAAAGGATGCTACCAAAAAGTTGGATGAATGTTTAAGCAAACAAAGATCTCATTCCATAGGAAAGAAAGGACTTGGCTATATTAAAAAGAAAAATGAGAGGGTAAAAAAGAAGAAAAAAATTTTGTTTGTACTTGAAAGTAAACATAATGATGTTATGGAGAAAAGAAACCAACCTAAGAAAAAATGAGTTAAGAAAGATGTAAAGAAAACTCTTATCCAAAGGAGATAGGTTGTCAAAAATATAAAGAAGGTTGCCAAATAAAGTCCCCAATTTCACCCTAAGATCTACTAGTCTATGATACTAAGAGGGAGGTGAATCAGTATCACATCCCTTAAAAAAAACTATGATAATTTAAGCCAAAAATGAACTCTTTCCCAAATTCAACTAAGGTAGATCTATTGTTACTTACTAATCATAATAGTCCCTAAAATTACCTTTCAAACACCTTGCCTATTAGCCGAATCGGTTGTTCTTGACTAGGTCTTCTTTTAGGTTATGGGTTTGATGATTCTTTAATTGTGTTCATAACTCAATTCAAAACATAGAATGTAAATTCAAAGCATAAACATGAGAGATTTACATGGTTTATCAATTATACTTGAGAACACCAATTTGGTATCCCTTATAATTACAATGGATGTCTTAATCTTCTACTCCTTTCACTATTGAAAATATAAAGTAATCACAATACAAAGAGTGTCACTTATTGTATCTACCCTTCTTCTAGCTTGTGTTACCTCTATTTGATTTGAATAGGCTGCTTCACTACTACTTGGAAGATTACCAAAACACCCTCTAATCTCTCTTGAAGAAATTTAAAAATACGTTGAGTTCTCTTAAATGGTTCACCGAATTTCTTCTCTAGGTTATCTCACCAAACTCCTGGTCTTACCATCTTACTGTCTCACCCGTCTTTTGGTCTTACCGTTTCACTATTTTGGTCTGGTCTCACTTGGTTTGGTCTCATGTCTCACCCTCTCCAAGTCTCACATCTTCTTTGGTTCTGGTCACACTAGATCTCATGTCTCACCTGGTCTGACGTTTCACTGGTCTCACGTTTCACCTATTTCAGGTCTAGTCTGGCCTCACCCGTTTCAAGCTATGTTGGTCTCACGCATTTCAACCTTTTCTAGTCTTACCCGTTTCTAGTCTTCTGGTGTGTTTTGGTGTCACCCGTTTCCCTTTTTTCTGGTCTCACTAATTCTAGTTTGATCTCACCAATTCCAAGTCTGGTCTAGTCTCACCCATTTCAAGCCACATTGGTCTCACATGTTTCACCCTTTTCTGGTCTCACCCATTTCTGGTCTTCCGGTGTGTTCTGGTGTCACCTGTTTTCCTCTTTTTGGGTCTCACCAATTCTGATCTAGTCTCACCGTTCTGCTGTATTTTTCACCATTGCACATTTCTGGTTTGCTCTCACTGTCGCATGTTTTTGGTTTGCTTTTACCGTCACACGTTTTTGGTCTACTTTGACTGTTGAACATTTCTAGTCTACTCTCACCATTGCATGTTTCTGGTATGCTCACACTGTCGAACGTTTCTGGTCTTCTCTCCTTATTTTCCAGGTGGCTTTGATCTACTCTCACGTTTCCAAGTCTGCTCTTGATCTACTCCCACGTTTTTAGGTGGTTTGCTCTCACGTCTCCCCTTCTTTAGGTCTCACATTTTTAGGTCTAGTCTGCTCTATCTTACGGTGGCTCCTCAAAAGAGATAAGTCTTGGTTTATCCTCCTTCTTAATTTATTTTTCTCAAGCAATGCTATGTCACACCAAGACTTAAGCAATGCTAAACTTCCTCTACAAGTTCACTCCAAGAAGATCACTTTACGAGATTATTTGACATACTAGTCTTATCCTGTAATTCCTGAAATATGAGCCATTTTTGCTTGCACACTTAAATCTAGTTGACAACAATTACAACCCATATAAGGTTGTGGGAACAACACCATACCTAAAAATCAAGTAACTAATGGTGTATGAAATAATCCTAATGTTGATTATCACCAAATAGTTGCTAAAGATAGGAGACAAATTTGTTGAAAGAAGAACATTCAAATTTGAAGGATTTTGTTGGTACTGTAGTAAGTACAGGCATAAGGTTAGTGTGTGCTAGAATAATGGGCCTATAATAAAGAGGAATGTGAGGCAAGAGTATGAGGGGAGACTTTATTAAGAAAGGAGACAACCTCAAGTGAAAAGAAGTCATATTCCACTAATAAATAGATTTGATATGTTGGAAGAAATTCATGGAAGATGTGATAAGGCTGGACATATTGTTGAGCAATGCTTGACATTATTGCCTGGTCAAAGAATGTAAAGGAGAACACTTACATATGCTCTTATGTTTGGCCAAAGAAAAAGAAGAGGAAGGGAAATTGAAATGGTTGTAGAAGTTGCCTTAAAAGCTTCCAAGAAACAAAAGTCATAGATCCTTGACAGTGACTACTTTTCACATATGACAAAAGACTCCAAGGTGTTGAAGGAAATAGAAAAATGGTGATCTAAAGATCAAAGGTGTTTGTGCTACTGAAATTAGTGCAAAAAAGCTAAGATCAGAGGAAGTGCTTTATATTGAAAGGCTAAAACATAATCTAATCTGTGGTAGCTAATTTTGTGATAATGGGCATAAAGTTACTTTCAGCAAGAGTGACTACATGGTAAAAAGATTAAGTGATAATGTTATTCTTACAAAGGGAGAAAGAATAAATCGGAACTTATATCAAGTTTCCTACAACAAAAACACATGTTATATAAGTACTAAAGATGAGAATTTGTTGTGGCATAAGAGATTGGGATATCTTGGACAAAAAAAGCTGAACAAATTGTCTAAAAATGAAGCTATGAAAGATGTACCCCTAAGCTAAAAAGAGAAAGAAATACCATTTGCAACACTTGTCAAAAAGGGAAGATGGTGAATGCTACTGTCCATAAAAAATGTGAAGATTTAACAAAAATGCTATTTGAGCTCATTTATTTAGATATATTCTCCAAACCTCTGCCAAGAGAAATGTTCCAGAAGTTGAAGCTGAATTTATATGTTCAGCCACCCCTTAGATGCTGAGGTATGCCTTTAACCTCCTATCCTTTTCCCTCTTCTATTATTCTTTGGATTTATTATCAAAGAGGGAGATATTTTACATAAATCTGAAAGGAGTAAATACTGATCAAAAGGGGGAGTAGCTTGAAAAATCTAAAGGGGAAAATTAAATAAAGGGAGAGAAATTATTAAGGAGAGAAGCCAAAAAAAAAGGGGGACTTTAAAATTAAGGCTGCTTTTAATTGGTATCATGCCCACATGCAAAAAAAGAGACATATACTTCAAGGGGAGCTATGAATGTGAAAACTAGAGCTGTTCCTTTTGTTGACAAAAATTGTCAAGGGGGAGAAGTAGAAAAAAGGGGAAGTTAAAAAGTTAAGGTTATTTCCAATTGATATTATGGCCAAATGTAAAAAAAGAGACGTATGCTTCAAAGAGAGTTGTAAATGTCAAAAGTGGACCTATTTCTTTTTGTTAACATTATTGCTTGTGCTTAAGTAAGGATTTATAGATTTAATATGTTGCCAACAAATCTAAAAGGAGAGATTTTTGAGCCCATCTTTGATGGCTAATATTGAATTTGTTGTCAATAACATCTCATGCGTGTCATTGTTAATTTAATGTTATAAATGTCTTTAAGATGTGTTTGCTGCATTTACAAAGTGTTGGTAGCACCAGCCAATAAGCAGCCTATTAAGGCAGAAGCTAAGAAAATTGTTCATAAGCCACAAATAGTAATAATTACTACTGCACTTATTTAACAAGTACAGGAAGAAACAGGAGTTGGAATGATGGATTGCAAAAAAATCTTTGTTAGAAACTAATGGGGATCTTGAGAAGGCACACGAGTATCTCAAAAAAAAGGGTTTTTTGACTGCCAACAAGAAATCTAGTCAACTTGTAGCTAAAGGTCAATTGTGGGACTGATTTTGTCATTAGAGTGCTAGGTCTCTTGGTTTCTATATACATAAATCTTGCATTGAAGTGCTGATAAAGGTCAATTATGGGACTGATTTTGTTAGCAAGAGTGAAAAGTTCAAGGAATTAGTTGATGACATGGCAATCTAGGTTATGGCCTACCCGTAGATGCAATCTATATCCATTAAGGATATTCTCAAAAGCATTGTAAACAAGGAAAAGGATCTTCAGACACAAAGAGATCATTAGTCAATGTTGACCATTGACCCTAAATTCAATGAATTGATGTTGATTGATAATGATAGTGATGAGAACCATAGAGATGATGGGTGGAAGGCTTCAATGGATGCAAGAGGTCCATTACATATTCCAAAAGGCCCAATATGACGAGCTAGAGCTTTAATAGATGTAAGAGATCTATTGCACATTCCAAAAAGCCCAATAACATGAGCTAGAGCCAAAAAGATTAAAGAAGTACTAAATTGGCTGATTCAGGACATCTAGGCCAACCAAGATTTAAATGGTGTAAATGCAAGTTTGACAAAGAGTCCAAGCCTAATTAATATAATTAGAATACTTAATAGGTTAGACTAAGTAATAGCATTCCCTCCTAAATAGGAGTTTATTGTCTATGTTGGAATTTATCCATATTTAGGAATTCCTCCAAAATAAAAATTTGTCCTTTTTAGGATTGTTATCTTAGCTTATAAATAGGCACCCCTTGTAAGCTTTGGAAAATCAGACAACTTTGAGTGAAATAGAAAGCTACGATTTTTATTCTCTTAGTTCTTTTAAGGACTAAAGAACTTATCAAGAGGTACTTCTTTTTGTGGCATTCCAATCAACTTATCACTTCCAATTCCTTTCTTTTCTGGAGTTTAGTGTCTATATCCTTTTTAAATACCCTAAGTTCATGTTCCATCAAAGGGTGGGTCTAAGGTTTGTGACATTAAACTCTGGTTTAGCTTTCTTATTGTTCTTTGATTCCTTGTGTGCGTAAGGTTTCTAAGCCATGTCTTTTTTGGGCTTTCCGCATTAGTTGGTATCAGAGCCAATTTCTAAATCAGGTAAAATCCACTCACTTTTCAATTTTCTTGTGATTTATTTATTTCTATTTAGTTTGTCTATTATGTGCATTACCATTCAAATGCACAAATCTGTTTATTTGCAATCCTTCTCTCTTTGCTTGTTTGTTTAAGCTCATAAAAGTGCTAATTTCATTTCTAATTGTTGTATCTAAGTATTTTACTGTTGTTTTTATGTTGAAAAAAAAAGAAAAAAAAAAGAAAAAGAAAGAAAAAAGAATAAAAGAAAGAAAACATCAAATTCAAGTTATTAATAAGGTTAACAGTCTGGTCATATTGGTCATAATAATAATAAAGTTTTCTTGCTTAACTCCAACTCTACCATCTATTTTCTTAATTTGTTGCCCAAGTTTTTCCTCTAGGTTATACTACCCTTATCCTAATTTTGTGAGTTTAGTTCATTAAATCCATTTGTCTTGACATCCTTTTTTTGTTTTTGATTCCTTGTTCTCTAATTTTTTCAATTCTACTCCATTTATCTTATTCTGTTCTAAATCAATACCCTTGATTTACATTGTTTAGTTCTTTATAGAGTTGAAAGGAAAAATTTGAGTGGTAAACGGTAAGGGTGAAAGTTCATATAAAGAAAAAGCCATAAAGAGTGTAAACACGAGGGAGTGTGACACCATCTTTTGAGTGACACACATGAGGGAGTGTTTTGTGAGGTATCCTATTTGTTTTGTGCAGAAGTAATACTATGACGTTTATAGATAAAGGTGCAACTCAAGAGGGAGCTAGTGATGTGTCCTTCATGATCAAAGCTATGCAACAACAATTTGAGCAGATGAATACCAAATTTGATGATATGAGGAAGATGATAGAGGAGTAAGCTAATACAATAGTAGAGTTGCAAAGGAGATATAGGGAATATAAGGTTCCTAAAGTAAAAAAGTAGTTGAGATGTGCCTATGACCATGAAGATGATGTAGAAGATGATGAATTTGACGTTCAGACTATGATGGTTAGAACTTTTAACAATAAAAGGGATCAAAGAGAATTTGGGAGGCAAGGCACCTACGACCATAATTTGGGCAGTATTAAAATGACAATTCCTTCATTCCAAGGTAAAAATGATCCTAATACATACCTAGAATGGGAGAAAAAGGTTGAATTGGTTTTTGACTGCCACAACTATTTTGAGGAGAAAAAGGTAAAGCTTGCTACAGTTGAATTTATTGATTATGCTGTTATTTGGTGGGATCAACTTGTTTTGACTATTAATGCATAAGTAGCCTATTGATGCATGGGAGGAGATGAAGGCTATCATGAGGAGGAGGTTAGTCCCTACTCACTATTACAGAGAGTTGTACCAAAGGCTACAAAGGCTCACTCAAGGCATCAAAAGTATAGAGGACTACCATAAAGAGATGGTAATTACCATGATGGCTCACTCAGGCCATCATCTCTGATACCAACTTATGCAAAAATCCCTAAAAAGACGTGGCTTAGGGACCCAACGCAAACAAGGATTCAAAGAACAACCAGGAAAGCTAAACCAAAGTTTAATATCACAAACCTTAAACCCACCCTTCGAAGGAACACGAACCTAGGGTATTTAAGAAGGATATGGATACCATACTCCAAAAAAGAAAGGAATTGGAAGTGATAAGTTGATTGGAATGCCACAAGAAGAAATACCTCTTGATAAGTTCTTTAGTTCTTAAAAGAACTAAGAGAAAAAAACAAACCCTTGCTTTCTATTTCACTCAAAGTTGTCTGATTTTTCAGAACTTACGAGGGGTGCCTATTTATAAGCTCAGATAGCAATCCTAAAGAGGCACAAATTCCTACTTAGGACAAATCCTTATTTTGGAGGAATTACTAAATATGGAAAATTTCCAACATAGACAATAAAGTCCTATTTAGGAGGGAATGCTATTACTTAGTTTGACCTATTAAGTATTCTAATTATATTAATTAGGCCTAAACCCTTTGTTAAACTTGAATTCACACCATTTAAAACTTGGTTGGCCTGAATGTCCTGAATCAGCCAATTAGTGTTTCTTTAATCCTTTTGGCTCTAGCTTATGTTATTGGGCCTTCTGGAATGTGTAATAGATCTCTTGCATCTATTGAAGTTCTAGCTCGTCATATTGAGCCTTTTGGAATGTGCAATGGACCTCTTGTATCCATTGAAGCTTTTCACCCATCATCTCTATGGTTCTCATCATTCCCCCTCTCCTTAAAAGGATTCATCCCCAAATCATCACCTATATCAAAAGGGAAAAGATCAAAAATGTTAAATGTTGCACTCACATCATACTTACCAAAAAGGTCCAACTTATAAGCATTGTCATTAATTTGGGCTACAACTTGAAAGGGACCATCTTCTCTAGGTTACAGCTTCAAATGCCTCTAAGGTAGAAACCGTTCCTTGCATATATGCACCCAAACCCAATCACCAAGTTAAAAAACCACCTTCTTTGTTAACATGGGATGCGTGTTGCTTAGGTCATTTTTCAATATGTTGTCGCACCTTCCCATGCAATTTTTTTATCATGTCAGCCTTACATTTACTGTCTAAGCTGGCATACTCATTAATAGTTATAAGTACCAAATCCAAAGGAGTCAATGGATTAAAACCATGAACAATTTCAAATAGAGATTAACTAGTAATAGAATAAACACTCCTATTATACGCAAACTCAACATGTGGTAAAAAATCTTCCTATGTTTTCAAATTTGTTCAAATAATAACATGCAAAAGAGTAGAAAGAGTTCGATTAACTACCTCAGTCTACCATCAGTTTGTGGATGACTAGTAGCTGAAAACAATAGCTTAGTACCTAACAAAGTCTTCCAGAAGTAGCTTAAGAACTTTGTATCTCAGTCTGAAGCAATGCTTCGTGGCATGCCATATAAACACACTACTTCTCTAAAGAATAAGTCAGCCACGTTGTTTGCATCATCAATTTTATGACATAAGGATTAAGTGTGCCATCTTTGAAAATCTATCAACAACAACAAATACATAATCCCTATCTCTTTTTGTTCATGGCAATCCTAGTACATAGTTCATAGATAAATCAACCTAGGGATGGTTAGGTGTAGGTAAAAGGGTATGCAAGCCATAAGGTAAAACTCTATATTTATCTTGTTTGTATGTTATGAATTTCACATATATCATCTTAACATCTTGTTTCATGCATGGCCAAAAGAAATGTTCATTTAGGACATTTAGGGTTTTCCTAACTTCAAAATGACCCATTAGACCACCCTCATAAGCTTCTTTTACAACCAACTCCCTTAAAGAACTCATAGGCATACATAAACAATTTTCCCTAAATAAGAAACCCTTATACCTATAAAACTTCTCAAGGGATGATGCCTCACATGCTTCATACATATTAGCAAAGTCAAGATCATTCACATATAAATCCTTAATATGTTCAAATCCTAATAAGTTTGCAATAAGTCTAGAGATAAGGGCATACCTACAAGATAATGCATCAGCTACCACATTTTCCTTACCTTGTTTATATTAGATGATGTAGGGAAAGGTCTCAATGAATTCAATCCACTTGGCATGTCTTTTGTTTAACTTTCCTTGTCCCTTCAAGTGCTTCAAAGATTCATGGTCAATATAGATGACAAACTCCTTAAGCCAAAGGTAATGTTGCCACGTCTCCAAAGTCTATACCAATGCATACATCTTTTTATCATAAGTAGGATAATTAAGGCTTGTTCCATTTAGCTTTTCACTAAATTAAGCAATTGGGTGCCTTTCCTGTATCAAAACAGCTCCAATGCCAATACCTGAAGCATCACACTCAATCTTCAAAGCTTTTGCAAAGTTAGGTAAAGCAAATAAGGGTGTAGAACTTAATTTTTCATTAATGCAATTAAAAGCCTTGTCTTGGTCACTACCCCACCTAAAACTTATGTTCTTTTTTATAAGCTTAGTGAGTGGTACGACAATGGTGCTAAAGTCTTTAACAAAGCGTCTATAGAAACTAGCTAGACCATGAATACGCATGTCACTAATTGACTTAGTTATAGGCCAATCACAAATTGCCTTAACTTTTTCCTCATCAACCTCGACACCTTTAGCACTGACAACATAGCCAAGAAATGTGATTTGATTAGTACAAAAGGAACATTTATGTAAGTTAACATACAATTTCTCAAAACGTAAAATACTTACAATAGAATGTAAATGATCAAGATGATCTTCTAGGGTTTTACTATAGACCAAAATATCATCAAAATACACAACTAAAAATTTACCAATGAATGCATGTAAAACATGATTCATTAGTCACATAAAAGTGCTTGGTGCATTAGTGAGATAAAATGGCATAACAAGCCACTCATACAACCCATACTTAGTTTTGAAAGCTGTTTTCCACTTATCTCCCTCTCTCATCCTAATCTAATGATGTCCACTTTTCAAATCAATCTTAGAAAAGACACATGACCCATGCAATTCATCCAACATGTCATCTAATCTAGGTATGGGATGACGATACTTTACAATGATTTTGTTAATTGCTCGACAATCAACACACATCTTCTAAGTCCCATCTTTTTTGGACTCATGCTTTCCCTCACATATCCTTTAGACATAAGCTCCTCAACCTGCCTTTAAAGCTCCTTTGTCTCCTCAGGAATACTCTTATATGCTAGTCGATTAAGGATGGACGCACCCAGAATGAAATCAATTTGATGCTCAATTCCTCTATTAGGTGGCAATCCACTTTTGACATCATTAGGGAATACATCTTCAAATTCCTGCAATATAGCAACAACAACACTAGGCAAAGATGGGTCAAACTTATTAGTGTTAAAATAAGCCTCTTTGTATAAAAGTACAATCATAGGCTGTTTGGCATAGAATGCTCTTTTGACATCACTTCCTTTTGCATAGAGACTTTCTCTTTTCTTTTCTTTCTCTTGTGTCCTCATATTTTCTCCTTTATTTTCTCTTTTATCAATCTCTCTTGTCTGTTCACTCTCATTTTTAATCCTTAATTGATCCTTATAAGCTTGTTGAGGTGATAATGGCACAAGAGTAATAGGTTTTTCATTTATTACAAAGGAATATCGATTCTTGAAGCCATCATGCATAACTTTCCTATCGAAATGCCATGGTCTTCCTAATAGAATATGTCCCGTATACATAGTTACAACATCATATAAAACTTCATCATGGTACTTTTGATAGAAAAGAATATGAGCACTTGCTTATTTACCTTTACCTCACCATTCTCATTCAAATACTAAAGCTTATATGGTCTAGGATGCTTCATAGTAGATAAATCTAGCTTCTCAACCATAGTTATGCTAGCAACATTAGTGTAACTCCCACCATTAATAATCATACTACATACCTTATCTTTGATGAGACACCTTGTCTAAAAGATGTTATCTCGTTGCACCTCATTTTCTTCCTTTACTTGCACATTCAATGCTCGCCTTGTAATGAAAGCTACTCCGTTAACCAAATACTCCTCTCCATCACTTTCACCCTCTGATGATGGCACAGAATCATCATCCAATTCACTTTTAGTTTCAACATCACCATTATTTCTTAGGATCATTGCACACTTATTTGGACATTGAGATGCAATGTGACCTCTGCCTAAACACTTGAAACATTTTAAATCTCTATTTCTACTTGGTTGGGGTTCAAATTTACTTGTCTCCTTGCTAGAACCCACTTTTTTGTGCTTGGATAGCCCAGCTTTGGACTTGTAATTGGCCATCTCATCCCTTTTACTCCAATTTGGCTTCAAAGATGAGGTAAAACCTGAATTATGCCCAAATCATATAGAGCCCTTTTGTTTAAGTTCTCTTTCAACTTTCATTGTCATGTGCACCATATCCTCTGATTCCACATAGTGTTGCAATTCAACTATGTTTGCTATGTCCCTATTTAGCCTATATCCTCTCTATCTTCTTCTACATTCGCCCTAATCATGATAATCTCCATCTTTTTGTAGTAGTCCTCCACACTTTTAGTGCCCTAAGTGAGCCATTGCAACCTTTGGTACAACTTCATGTAATTGTGAGTGGGGACAAACCTCCTCCTCATTATGGCCTTCATCTCCTCCCATGCATCAATAGGCCACTCATGGTTCCTTCTTATAGTCAAAACAAGTTGATCCCACTAAATAATCACATAATCAGTAAATTCAATTGTAGCAATCTTTACCTTTTTCTCTTTGGAATAGTTATGGCAATCAAAAACCAATTCAACCTTCTTTTCCAATTCGAGGTATGTATCAAGATCATTCTTACCTTGGAATGGAGGAATTGTCATTTTAATACTACCCAAATTATGGTTGTAGGTGCCTTGCCTCCTAAATTCTTTTCGATCCCTTCTATTGTTAATTGTTCTAACCATCGTAGTTTGATCATCAAATTCATCATCTTCTACATCATCTTTATGGTCATAGGCACTTCTCAACTACCTTCATGCTTTAAGAGCCTCATATTCCCCATGTCTCCTTTGCAACTCTACTATTGTATTAGCTTACTCTTCCATCCTCTCCCTTATATCATCAAATCTGGTATTCATCCGCTCAAATTATTGTTGCATAGCTTTGATCATGAAGGACATATCACTAGCTCCCTCCTGAGTTACACCTTTGTCTTTGGACGTCATAGTATTACTTCTACACAAAACAAATAAGATACCTCATAGAACACTCCCTTACATGTGTCACTTAAAAAATGGTATCACACTCCCTCGCGTTTACACTCTTTATGGCTTTTTCTTTATATGAACTTTCACTCTTACCTTTTACCACTTAGATTTTCCCTTTCAGCTCTATAAAGAACTAAACAACATAAATTGAAGGTATTGATTTTGAACAGAATAAGATAAATGGCGTAGACTTAAACAATTGGAGAACAAGGAATCAAAAATGAAAAAAATGTCAAGACAAACAGATTTAATGAACTAAACTCACAAAATCTAGATAGGGATAGTATAACCTAGAGGACAAACTTGGGCAACAAAATAGGAAAATATATGGTAAAATTGGAGTTAAGCAAGAAAACTTTATTATTATTGTGGCCAATATGATCATACTATTAACCTTATCAATAACTTGAATTTGAAATTTTCTTTCTTTTTTCTTTTTCTTTTCTTTCAACACAAAAATAATAGTAGAATACTTAAATACAGCAATTGGAATTGAAATTAGCATGTTTATGAGCTTAAACAAACAAGCAAAGAGAGAAGGATTGCAAACAAACAAATTTGTGCTTTTGAATGGTCATGTACATAATAGACAAACTGAATAGAAATAAATAAATTACAAGGTAGAAAATTGAAGAGTAAGTGGATTCAACCTAATTTAGAACTAGGCTCTCATACCAACTGATATGGAAAATCCCAAAAAGACATGGCTTAGGGAGTGAACACACACAAGGAATCAAAGAACTACTAAGAAAGCTAAGCCAAAATTTAATATCATAAACCCTAGACCCACCCTTTGAAGGAACACGAACCTAGGGTATTTAAGACGTCACACTCCAGAAAAGAAAGGAATTGGAAGTGATAAGTCAATTGGAATGCCATAAGAAGAAGTACCTCTTGATAAGTTCTTTAGTCCTTAAAAGAATAGAGAGAAAAAAACAAAAACCCTTGCTTTTTATTTCACTCAAAGTTGTCTGATTTTCTATAACTTACAAGGGGTGCCTATTTATAGACTAAGATAGCAATCTTAAAGAGGCAAAAATTCCTTCTTAGGACAAATCATTGTTTTGGAGGAATTCCTAAATATGGACAAATTCCAACATAGACAATAAACTCCTATTTAGGAGGGAATGCTATTACTTAATCTGACTTATTAAGTATTATAATTATATTAATTAGGCCTGGACTCTTTCTTAAACTTGAATTCACATCATTTGAAGGTTAGTTGGCCTAAATGTCCTGAATCAGCCCATTCAGTGCTTCTTTAATCTTTTTGGCTCTAACTCGTGTTATTGGGCCTTCTAGAATGTGCAATGGATCTCTTACATCTATTGAAGCTCTAGCTTGTCTTATTGGGCCTTCTGGAATGTGCAATGGACCTCTTGCATCCATTGAAGCCGTCCACCCATCATCTCTATGGTTCTCATCAGGTAAGGCAACCTTAAATTCAAAGAATCAATACTGACCGTTGATGATAGGGTAACCTTAAACTTAAGGCATATAAACACTCATGTAACTACCAAAAGAATTGTGAGTAAAAATAGAAAGAGCATCCAACTACAAAACAAAAAAAAAAACCTTTAGCAGTAAAAAAGAAAAGGCCTCTAGCAGCAGAAAAGAAAATGCATCTAGGGAAAGATAGGGTGAATGGTAGAAACACAAAAAAGAGTTGCAAAAAATGAAAGACAGAGCTATAAAAAATGACCAAAAGAGAGCTACAAAGAACAACCAAAAAGGAGTAGGAGAAAAACAACTAAGAGTGAGTAGAAGAAAAACAGCCAGGAGAGCAAGAGAAAAACTACCAAGAAAAAGCAAAAGAAAAATGACCAAAAAAGCGCAAAAAAAAACTAGTAGAGGTAAAGAGTAGAAGAGTGAATGGTAGTAAAAAAGCTATGAGAACGATAGAAAGAACAATGAAAGGTAGCAACAAAAAAGGAAGAAAGAGGCAGCGAGAGAAAAGAAAGAAAGAGGCAGTGGTAGAAAAGGAAGAAAAATGTAGCAACAGAAAGAAAAGAGAAACTATAACAAAAAGGAAGGAGAGACCAACGAGGTAAAAAAGAGGGAGAATTAATAGAGAGTTGAAAACTTGATGAGAAAAGAAGCTCAATATAAGCAGGAACAGAGGCAAAAGAGAAACCCTGTAAAGGTAGGAGATAAACCTAGTAGAGGTAGGAGAGAAACTCGATAAAGGGAGGAAAAAAAACCTAGTAAAGGCGTAAGAGAAACCCGACAAAGGAAAATAGAAACCTAATAGAGGCAAAAGGAAACTTGGTAGAGGCAGAGAGTTAAAACTAGCAAAGGCAAAGAAAAAGTTATAAACATGGTAGAGAGAAAGCAAGGAGCACAACAAAAAGAAAGCTATAAAACCTGTAGTGAAGAGACCAATAGAGCTTGAGCAGAGATTGACAGTGCAGAAGGAGAAGATCAATTTTCTACAACAGTAGCTTGTGCATGTGGAAAGATCTTTCTCAAGGGAGTTTTTATGATAATCCTTTTATGAACTTCTTTGAAAAAAGGTGAGAAACCATTGGGATGATCAGGAGATCATTATAAGTGGTTAAGGAGTGATCTTTCCATAGTGGTTAAGGAGAAATCCTTCCATTATATCAGCTGTATCTCTTGATTGCAATAGTAAATTGTATGATCTAGGATATATCCTATCACACTATGGATATAGCTCACATATTGTAGGTAAATCACGTAAAAATTTTGTGTGTTCTCAAGTCTTTGTGCTTGCTTGATGTCTATACAGTTGTTTCTACATAAAGAAGTAAGATAAAATTGGATCATACATTTTGACAAGTTACAGAGGTTTAATTTGGATAGATTTGTAAAAACAAAAAAAACTCTCACACTGATTCATCTTTCCCCCACTCAATGTAAGACCTAAAAAGGTCCTTATCACTCCCAATTTGAAGAAATGGAACAAATGACAACCTGGATTTGCTGCTTATACATGAAAGTATGACTAACTACCTTAAGCTCTTTGATACTATTAGACATAACCCTCAAGTGTTACCTCATATTATGATATGACTACTTCATATAAATGTCAAAATTGACTATTAGCTCTTTCAACTTAGTGGTTGAAGTACCTATAAACTTGTTTTTCAAAGCCAACTATATTACTTAAGGAATCTTATGCTCCTCAAACTCGCGTATAAGATCGTCTTTCATATTTTTAAGCAAAGCTACACAAGCATACTGTTCTTTCTTTTCCAAACCTTAAAGGCCTCTAGGTCTTGCGTTTGTTAAGTTAAGGAACCCTCCCCAAGATCCACCATGACATGGTGGATAACTTCTAGCACTTCATGCTTTTCGAGGATATACCAAACCTTATGATGTCAAATGTCATAGTTTTCACTATTTAACTTATTCTCTTTGTTAAGGTCATTAATAATATTCTTTGTAATCATAGTTAATAATAACCCTTGAAACATTTATCAATGATTAGTACTAGCACTTTAATTATTCATTTTACACCAATATTGAAATAGGTTAATAATGATTCAAAATTAGCTCAAGAATCTTAAGTTCATAATGATCCCAATCATCTTCTTTTATACTAATAATAGATTATTTTAATTTATTTCAATTTATACAAAATTTAAATTTTTAGGTGAATCTTACCAACCTAACTACTTTCACTCTTTAGTTAGTTTGTCATGTATGCAAAGTATATGTGTTAAGTATTAAAGGTCATAATTGACTATATATAGTAACCTAATAAACATTTATAATAAAGTTTTACATACATGACATCAAACATATAAATATATATATATATATATATATATATAACATCAAACATGAAATTACACTACAATAATATCATCTATTATAATTAAGACTTAAACCTTTTATTTATTTATTTATTTACATATGGTTTAAAAGAGGTAATATGCTTAAAGTAGAGAATTGCTATCTTATGAAATCTCATCTTATTCAGTATCTTGGATAACCCTAAGCCTAGCTCTCAAAAGCCATGAACCAATCTTCATTTTGCCAAAGCGTATATGCCTTGCAGCTCAAAGATTAGAACTCATTAATAACACAATAAAGTGCCTTGTAGCATACTTAATATGACACTTTTATGCTTTCTTTAGGGCATCTTTTAAGTCATTATACCACATAATAATGCACTTAGCGTTTTCCAATATACTTCAATCCTCTAAAATTCATCAACAACTTAAGCATAATATTAGTTGTTACCTCTTTTTTGAGCCTTTTATCACTAAGGTTTCCAAATAATCAATTAAGAATCTTATATGTTTGATATATTCCATAAGCTCCTTTATCATTTTCCATTTTGCATTCTTTTAAAGTGCAAAAAAAAAAACATAAATTGTTGGCTATAAAGATTTCTTTACTGTTTAAGGAGTTCAAAATGCATTCTTCTAAGGTGCATTTTAATGATCCTTTTAGTTGGAGTTCACAGCATATAAGTTGCATTTATTCCTTAAATAAAAATAAAAGGATACTAAAAATTACTAACATTAAAAAAATCACTTTTATAATCTACTAATTTTGAAATATAATAACTAATCTTGTAAAACACAAAATTTAAAAACTTTTGGTACAAATTTCATATTTTTTTGATATTTTATTGATTATTATAAATTTTTTAAAAAATAATTTATTTTTAGAATAATAAAAAAATATTAAATTGTAAATTCTAATTGATTAGTACAAGAGATGTAGCTTTTTCTAATTTGTCAGTAAAATATAAAGTCAAGACCTTTTTTGACTTTGGTAAATTTGCCACATGGCATCCTTTTAATGGTGATTATATGTAGCGGTGGTCTTCCTACTTCCAATTAACCAAATAGACACCTTATTTCACTTACCTAATTAGAAAGTACAATACACTCACAATTATCCAAACCTTTGGTGTATGTGAAATTTTGCCATATACCATAGTTTAACTTTCTTTATTCATTAGTGTGGTTGATTTTTGAGAAAAACATATGAAAATGTGTGTTTGAAAAAACATTCAAACTCATGAGGTTGAAAATCATTTGGAGAAATATTTTATATTTTTCTCAATATCAGATTCAATTTATAACTTAGAAATTCAATTTTTCTCAATTAGCATATCCAAAATTGACAAATAATAGATGATTACAAAAACCACAATGAGTACTTTTTACACATATAAATTTTGTGCATGAAATTGTCATTTTCTATATTAATTCTAAAAAAATAATGTATAGTAAGAAATTTTAAGAGCATGTTGCACAATTAATATATCATCACATGTAAAATATCATAAAAATATAATAACACATGTGAGAAAAACAAATTTCTAAACATATTAGCCCAAATATGCATAAAAATTGCATATATATATATATATATATA
>JAHLGO010000381.1:7573679-7583990 GCA_020615895.1 Ceriops decandra | reverse complement strand
TTTTTCTCAAATTCAACTAAGGTAGATCTATTGCTACCTACTAATCACAATAGTCCCCAAAGTCACCTTTCAGACACCTTGCCTAATAGACAATATGGATGTTCTTGTTTAGGTCTTCGTTAGGTTATAGATTTGCTAATACTTTAGCTGCATTCATAACTCAATTCAAAACACAGAACATAAAGCAAATTAAGGAGACACGAGATTTACGTGGTTCTGTCAACGTGACGTACATCCACGGTGGTAGGGACTCTCCCTCTACCGAGACTATCCATTATACTTATAAATACAGGTTACAATGGATGTCTTTAATTCTCTACTCCTTTAACTATTATAATTACTAAGCAAGTACAATACAAAGAGTGTCACTTACTGTGTCTACCCTTCTTCTAACTTGTCTTGCCTCTGTTGAATTGAAAGGCTGCTGCACTACCGCTTTGAAGTTCACCGCAACGCTCTCTAACCTCTCTTGAAGAAATCTGGAAATACGTTGAGTTCTTTACGTGCTTCGCTAAATTCCTACGTTGTATCACATAATTCCTGCTTTCACTGTCTTACGGTCTCACCCGTCTCCTTGTCTCACAATCTCACTGTCTCACGGCTCGTCTGTCCGTTTCTCTCTCTCCTGCTGTCCAGCCGGAATTCTCTCTCTTCACCAAATTTCACTTTTTCGTTCACCGTTGGGTTTCTCTCTCTTCCCGCCGCTCTGCTCCGGTTTGGCCGTCCTCTATTCACTGTTCTTCGTTCAGCCCCAACTTTCAATGTCTCCTTCTTTCTCTCTCACGACGTACTGTTCACGAGGTATTATTGACTCGATTTGTACTTTCCGGTGTGTTCTTCCGTGTGGGGTTTTGGTGTTCTCTTTTGGCCGGTTGTCTAGGTTTTGCTAAATGCTCAATATTGCCGACTCCTTGTCTTTTGTCTTCCAAGACCATTATATACTCTACTCCATGAAATCCTAATAGGGTTTACGCTGTGAATTTTCTTTCTTACCCTTCCATGTGGCTTTACTTTCTTGCATACTAAAACCTAATTGACAACAATTACAACCCATACAAGGCTATGGGAACAACAAAAACTCTGATAATTTAAGCCAAAAATGAACTCTTTTCCAAATTCAACTAAGATAGATCTATTGTTACCTACTGATCACAATAATCCCCAAAGTTACCTTTAAGACACCTTGCCTATTAGATGAATTAATGGTGCTTGACTAGGTCTCCTTTTAGGTTATGGGTTTGATGATTCTTTAGCTGTGTTCATAACTCAATTCAAAACACAGAATGTAAATTCAAAGTAAAGACACAAGAGATTTATGTGGTTCTGTCAATGTGACGTACTCCACAGTGGTAGGGATTCTTCCTCTATCAAAACAATCCACTGTACTAGAGAACACTATTTTGGTATCCCCCATGATTACAATGGAAGTCTTAATCTTCTACTCTTTTCATTATTGCCAATACAAAGCAATCACAATACAAAGAGTGTCTCTTACTGTGTCTACCTTTCTTCTAGCTTGTGTTGCCTCTGCTTGATTTGAATAGGCTGCTTCACTACCACTTGGAAGATCACCAAAACACTCTCTAACTTCTCTTGAAGAAATCTGAAAATACGTTATGTTCTCTCAAATGCTTCACAAAATTTCTTCTCTAGGTTATCTCACCCAACTCCTAGTCTTACCTTCTCACTATCTCATCCGTCTTACTTTCACACTTTAGGTCTGCAATTTCACGTCTCACGGCCTACCTCACGCTACTGGTCTGCCATTTCACGTCTCACAGACTGCCTCACACTTCTGGTCTGTCATTTCACGTCTCACGAACTACCTCACGCTTCTAGTCTGTCATTTCACATCTCTCGACCTGAACCACACTCCTAGTATGCCATTTCACATCTCTTGGCCTGCACCATGCTTTTGGTTTTACTGGTTCACGTCTCTTAACCTGCCTCACATTTCTGGTCTAGTGTTTCACATTTCTTGGCCTGCCTCACATTTCTGGTCTACTGGTTCACGTTTCTCAGCCTGCCTCATGCTTTTGGTTTTGCTGGTTCACATCTCTCGGCCTGCCTCACATTTCTGGCCTGGCATTTCACGTTTCTCAGCTTGCCTCACATTTCTGGTCTATTAGTTCATGTTTCTCGGCCTGCCTCACGCTTCTAGTTTTGCTGGTTCACGTCTCTAGGCTTGCCTCACATTTCTAGTATAGCATTTCACGTTTTTCAGCCTGCCTCACATTTTTGGTCTACTGGTTCACATCTTTTGGCCTACCTCACGTTTCTGGTCTGCTAGCTTCTCTTCTAGGTGGTGTCACAAATACTAGATCTATTGTCTTCTCTTCCGAGTGGTCTCACAAATACCAGACCTGCTGTCTCCTTTTATAAGTTGGTACATTTCTAATTTCTTTTCTTATAGATGGTGCATTTTTTGTTCTCTCTCCTGGTGGTGTGTTTCTGGTTTTCTTTCCCAGTGGTGTACCTTCTTCTTTTTTTTTCTTACTTTACCAATTTATATACTCCCTTCTATGCAAACCCTGGTAGGGTTTACTAGAACTACAGTGAATTTCCTTTCTTGCCCCTCCATGCGGCTTTATATTACTGTTCCATACAAAATTTAGCATTATCCTCCTTCTTAATTTATTTTTCTTGCTCTTTTCTTTCTACTGAAAACTCATCCCTTAAATGCTTGAATAAATCACTTCTGCTTACACACTTAAATCTAGTTGACAACAATTACAACCCATACAAGGCTATGAGAACAATAGTTATATATGCAACTTATGTTGTTTGTAAACTAGACTTGAAATAAGTCTTTGATGACAGGACTATTTATACAAAAAAAACATGCATCTAAAGCATTAATGCTGCAAAAAATGAACATTTTAAAATCAAATTTTAACTTTTAAAATGTTATCATTTAAAGGATAAAGGAAGGTTATGTACCAACTTAGAAATTAGAAAATGTATTAGAAATAATAGAATTTTTTAATTATTCATGTTAAAATTCTCAAATAATATTTTTATTAATAACTTAATCATAATGTGACTCAATTAATGTGAAATAATTCTGTACATTATTATACTATTAAGAACTCAATTATAATCTTAAGTTTGATTCAAAAATTATTGGATATATTTGATTTAAGTTATGCAATTATGTGTGTGTGTGTGTGTGTGTGTGTGCATGTGTATGCATGTGTGTGTAACTAATACTTTCTCATCTTAACACATAATGTAAAAACATATAATTATAATAAATGTCAAGAAAAGAAATCAATTATTAGATTGAGATAAACTTTCTAGAAAAAAAATGGTTTCTATTTATGTAAATTCAAATATGTTATTTACATTATTATTTACTTAACTATATCAATTTCAAAATTCAAAAAATTAACATTTATAATGATGGATTTATTAAAAAAATCTAACAAGTGATATCAAAACAAATATTTTGAAATTAATTATTTCCTATGCATGATAAAGAATGCATATATATATAATTAATGATCATTCTTTAATTCTATGAAAATAATAGCATTTATGTTCATCTATGGTACATTATTAGACTCTTATATGAAAATTAAAAAAAAAAGTTTATGTTTAACCCTATTACAATGAAGGGTGATGCTTGGTTCTTTATTATAAATAAGAATCAAATAATTTATATGATAATTGTTAAATAATAAAAAAAGAAAAATAAAGAAAATGAGGCTTACTATTGTAGACAAGCTCAAATATTATTAATTCCATTATTGATTTTAGAAGAACGGTTGTAGACCCATTGTAAATGAGGTGTTGTAAGAATAGAACTCATGTTTCTCGTAAGCAAGGGATTATTTTTAACCATTAGGTCAATCCTATCATGTTAATTAAGATGTCATATAATGAATCATAGCTATTTATATTCAAGGAATCAACAATTTTTTATTTCATTGTTTAAAGTTCAATTACATTTTACATAAAGGAAAAAAACTACAGTATCTTATATGTAATATGCAACATAATTATAATTATAATTTTAATAAATATAGATTATATGTGTTAATGATAAACTTATGGACCCAAATGTTGTAATATTTGTTGTTAATAAATATTAAGTTGCATTTTATATTTATGTATTAAGATTGTAATTTGTTAGTCATTAAAGTGACCAAATTAAAATGTTTAAATCAATGTGTATGTGTTATTGTCATGTTTGTTAGTTACTAGAATGACCAAACTAGTATGCTTAATGACATACATAAATAAATCATTTATCCGTGATTTTAATGAAATACTTATAAATGAAAAATGTTTGAATAAATTGATATTATTAATTGTTAGAACTTTAGGTTTAACCAAAGGTAAATTAATATTTTGATTAAACATATATATTTATTTAAAGATATTAAATATATTGAATTGAAAAATATTTAATTACCTATTAAGTTAATGATATTACTTATAATAATATATCATAGAATTTTCCAAAGGAAAACTATACTATACTTTAATTATTTTATCCAACTTATGATTAATTATGAACATTTATAATTATATAACCATTGTAATAAACTTATATGTTTCAATTGTTGTTTCAAAATGACATGATTTTAATACAGAGTAAGAATTTATAATTAAGATGTATATATCTTGCTCTATATAATTTAAGCATATTGTAGTTTTCCTTTAAAAAATCTTACGATATATTATCATAAGTATTATCATTAACTTTAATAAGATGTTTTAATTGTATAATTTTAATATTAACTTTTATTACAATCCTATGATTGCAATATATACATTCCATTTTAACAACCTATGTATAATTTTAATGAACTTCTCAAAATGGCATGAACAAGTTAATGTTTACTTATATGTTATAAATGTTGACTTGTACTATTAATGAGTAAGTCTACTACTATTATAGATTTAAGTAGTAAGAAATAGAATTTACATTATAAATGTAAAAACAAAATAATAAGTTAAGTCTTATGCTTATAAAGTGATTGTTAACAATAACATTAAGAAAACTATTTTACAAATAAAAAGTGTAAAAGGATATTTACAGTTTGTTAAAATACAATTTTATTTAACATAACCATAATGTTTATTGGATCATAAACTATGTAAGAGCACATTATTAAGATAACTAATTCTACAACAAAAGTTAAGACCTTAGGATTAATCATAGATGACTCCTTTGGTGTAGTTTATTTTAAACTTACTATCTCTTGAATATTGGTCATTTCAAATTCATTGCTAATAACAAGAAAAGGTGAAAAGTTAATAAATTGGTCAATATGCTTATTTAAAAGGAAATGAAAAGGAAAAAATTATTTAAGTCACTTCATCAATCTTATAAGCAAAAGAGTTAGAAAAGAAAAGAACATGAAAGTTAACCAATTTGAAAAAAAAAAAAAAGAAGGAAAAAGTCTACTTATGTTATTTGAGTTAAAAGAAAGGAACAAAAAGGCGATATATGTCACTTTTATAAAAAATATTGGACCTTATCAAAAAATTTATTAGAAAAATAAGGTTTGGTTTAAAAGAAAGATAAATTAAATATAGCAGTATATTTTGCATCAAATTTAATTAAAATTCCTTATAATACCTAATGGCTTTATTCTAATATCATTATTCTTTTATCCATAATGATACAATAATTCATTATAATATGATTGTCTCAATTAATATAAGAACATAAACATTTTTCTTAATGTATTCTTATTAATGTTTTATATGCACTAAAACATGATAAAATTCATAATAATCATTTCATTTAGATCTAATTATTTCAATTGATATAAGAATACAAATATTTTTTAATGTATTCTTATTAATATTTTATGTCAACTAAAATATGATAAAGTTAATAAGTATCCTTACTTACTATGCATCATAATATTGAAATTAAGTGTAGTACAATAAATAAATTTTTTGTTTACTTTTGACATAAATGTTAGGTTATATATCAAACAAAATTAGTGAGACTGGTTAATATTAAAATTTTTTCAAACCTAAATTTTGTTAATCTATGAATATGCATGGATTACATTAAGTACAAGCAAAACAAGTATAACTTTAAAAAGAAAAAAAGCTACAAAAAGCACCCAACTTCTTGAAATTATATATACTAATGTCCATGAACATCTCAACACTCTATCCTTTGATGAAGAATTATATTTCATCACTTTTATAATTTTTTTTTATATTATAGTTATATCTATTTACTTCATGACAATCTCAATTATTGAATACCCTTGAGGTAAATATAAAGAAGGTTCTAAGTAATTAGATAAATGATGAAAATTGTAACATCAATTAAAGATTGTGAATATTATAGAAAATATAAGGATTTGAGGAAATGTTCAAGTCCATTTATGAAATTCTTCAAAAGTTATGATACATGTATATGATAAATTATTTATAATATACCTTAACAAAGGGTATGATAAAAGGCATAATCAAACATTAATAGATATAGTTAAAAGCAAATGAATCATTTCTTTTTACCCAAATCTTTATGGATGTATATACTCAAAACTATAAAAATATTTGTTAAATAAAATTCTTAATACAATAGTTAAAAGTACTCTTATTCAATTGTCGACAAGAAGAAAACCTAATTTAAGAGACCTAGAAGTTTGGGGTTGTCCAACAATAGCTAAAATCCATATAGAAAGAAATTAGACTAACAAACAATTAGTGATTGCTTTATTAGTTGCCTAAAAAAGTCTAAAAGGGATATAATCATAGTTCGAGAATTGTAGAATTAGTAATATAAGATTTATTAAGAATAGTGAAATTTGTAGAAATAATGAATGTTAAAATATGAATATAAATGAAATTAGGGTAAATTTTTCTTTACCAATAATAGTTTCTTTGTCTATTACAGCATCAAATATTATTTAAGAAATTGAAGAACATTTGGTTAAAGAAATACTCTCTAAAACAATTAACTTATAATTAATTAATGTAAATAAGCTATAAGAAATAGTATTAAGAAAATCTCAAAGTATAAAAAATTAACTTTTTTAAGTGACTATGTGGTTTATTTGTAAGAATCGAGATTTTAATATTGAAATTAATAAGGATTCAGTTTTATTTTCACATATTATAAAAAGTATTCATTAAAGATAATTATGATATTGGTGGCTTAATATAATTTAGAGATATACCATATACATGTAAAAATTATCTTTTTTAATAAAAATCTCAAAAAAGAAATTTACATGGATCAATTTAAAGGTTTTTATTTTTTTCATAAAAATTTAAAATTAAATAGTATGTAAACTAAAGATGTTAAGATATAAATTAAAACAAATTTTCCTACAATAATATATTAAGTTAAATGATATCATAACATTATTTAGACTCAAGAAAGAGCACTGTTAATCAGTATTTATTCTTAAAGATTAATGGGAGTAAGTTTATTTTCTAATTTTGTATATTGATAATATATAGCTTATTGCTAATATTTTAAATATATTGTGTGAGATTAAAGATTTTCTTAAAAGAATATTATAATAAAAGATATGATAGTGACATTTTCTGTAATAAAAATAAACATATTTTATTATAGATCATAATGAATAGAAATTATCTAAGAATAATAATATTACGAAAATTCTAAAAAAATTTAATATAAATATGTGTTCACCTAAGATTATTCCCATATAAAAAGGTAATAAATTTATTTTAATACAATGTTCCAAGAATGATATAGAACATAATAAAATGGAATAAATTCCATATATCTTTGTTATTGATAACTTAAATTATTTTGCCATTAAATAAAAGGTTTGGAAACAAAGAGTGTCCATAAAATACTAATTGGTCACATAATAGTAAATCAATATGAAAGTTCACAACCAATATTATGCGTGGTTATACTAATGATAATTGGTAATGTATAATGTAATGATACTTTTAGCTTATTGATATGTTTCTAACATATATTATGTATTTTTTATTATCTAATGATTATGTATATGTTACTATTTTAAAATTAATAAAAAATTATTTACAAAGCATTATTATGGACTATTTTAAAATTATATTTATCTTCTGAATTTTTTATTTTATATTACAAGCGTTGTAATATATAAAAGAGAGTAGTCTAAATAAATAATGCATAACTATCATAACTCATACTAAACAATTTATCATATCTATGACATTATGACAAAAGGACAAGGAATTGTTATTATCATTTACTCATAACGATTAATATAATAGATTTTAATCAAGTTATATAAGAAAATGTTAAAATTTCTCAATTAATTATATTAAAATATTCTCTAATAATATTTTTATTAAAGATTTAATCATAATGTGATCCAATTAATGAGAAATAATTTTATACATTATTTTGCTATTAAGGACAATAATCTTGAGTTTAATTCAAATATTGATGGATATACCTAATTTAAACTATATAGTTATGTATATGTGTGTGTGTGTGTGTGTGTAATTAGAGTAAAGGTGAGGAAAGAGAAATTGATTATTAGGTTAAAGCAAACTTTTCAAACATATCAATGGTTCCAATTTTTGCAAACTCAAGTGAGCTATTTATGATATTATTTACATGAATATATTTATTTTTAAAATTTAAAAATTTAACAAATTTAACATTTAAACTAGAACATGCAACTAAAGCATTGATGTTGCAGAAAATGAACATTTTGAAACTAATTTTTAACCCTTAAAATTTTATCATTTAAAGGATAAAAGTTATGTACCAACTAAGAAATTAAAAAATACATCAGATATGTAAACTATAAAAATTAAGAGTGAAATAAGAAATTGAGAGTACAACATATATTGCATAAAATATGAGTATAGCCAAAGATGATGAGTTAGTGTAAAAAAATGAAAATAATGATGATAAGTTGCTATAGAAAATAAAAGTAATAGAGTTGATGATAAGCTACTACAAAAAAAAAAATGAAAGCAATAAAGATGATAATAAGTTACTTTAAAAATTGAAAATAACAAATATAATGATGAAAGACTAATTTTTAGACTCAAAAATAGATTTTACGAGGTCTATTAAGATAAATCAATGCTTTGATATCATTTGGAAAAAAAAAAAAAAAAAGAGGGACATTAACCACTTGTAGTATATAAAAGTATCAAAAGACATAATTTTGATACACAAACTTAAAGAAAAGAAACACAAAATTTAAGAAAAGTTGTGAAACAAAATAAATTTCACTCATTCATTCATAAGCAATGCTTTTTTGTATACAAAACTTACAATAATCAAATAATCACATAAAGAGCATGCTTAGTTTGCATATTGGTTACTTAAAGTGATTTCTTAACCTTGCCAATAGAAAATATGACTTTTCATGTTCACTTTTCAACTTTTTCAAGCATACTAAAATAGAAAATACAATAATAAATAAAGTCTAAACATCATTACTACAAATACTAATAGAACAAGCTTTTAAATCATAACAAAATAGTCTACATTGTTCCTAAATTTGATTCTATAATTTCTACCACTTTAGAATAATTAAAACTTTAGTTAACTTTTGAAACTTTGAAAGGAAGCTTGATTCCTAAATAATGAAAAACATTGAACTTGAAGAAGTAGTGTCAAGCATCAATTTCTAACAATTTTGTATAAGCTAAGATTATTAAAGTTGAAAAGAATTATGTCTATTTTTGCTTCTTAAAAAAGCATGATTACTACTATTTATGTTTTATAGTTTTAGGTTTACAAAATATATTTTGTTAATTTCAACTTTTTATATAATTATATAGGAAAACTAAGAACAAAGAGATTCTCTTCCTCCATCACAACATTTAGTCTTAAGAATAATGGTTTGGAAAACATTAGGCAAAGTAAGAATGACCATTAACCACTTCAATGAAATCATTTTATCCTAAGCAAACAAGATTGATTGGCTTGACAATAATTTTCACAACAATTTAGTTTTTTTTTTATTTTCTTAATGTTCAAATAAAGTAATTCAATATAAATGATTTACTAATATTAATTGCTTCATAAACATATGCCTTTACATGCTTAAAGGAATCAATTTATTGTGTAATAGTGTTAGTTAGAGCAAATTAATAACATACTATTGAGTTTAGGCTTAAATTAGTCATTAATTAAGCAAAATATAAAATAATGAAAGATGATAACTTTAGTTTCCCAAAGAATTAATTTACAAAATTCATAAATTTGAAAGATTTTGCATTCCATTAAGGATAAACTACTAACTTCTTTTCTTAAAATTTATATGCTAATAATTTTTAGCAAGAATGAATTTAGGGAGGTCAAAGGGAGCACTCATTTCCATTTAAATACTTAATTTTTTT
>JAHLGO010000381.1:7549590-7560719 GCA_020615895.1 Ceriops decandra | reverse complement strand
TACTCTAATATGTATGAAGCCAATAGAGTACTCTCCGTTTATTTGGAACTTTGCACTTTCTGTGTTAGGCATTCACAGTACCCTGCAATGGAGTTGGTTTAACGGATCACAGGCAGCAAGAAGACACGAACAAAGCCATCAGATATACTCCAGTTACACGAACTTTCTTGAATAATTCCCCACCTTCCCTCTCTCGCACCGCTTAAAGATCGTGGCAACATGATGACAATGACTGGATCTTTCATACCGACAGAAAAGGATGAATTGTCCGGACATTCCTAGTCCTCATCTCAATTATGATCTTGCCATATTGTAACCTTTTTCCCTTGGACTATCTTACTTATTCACCGAGACTTAAATACAAAAAAAAAAAACAAGATAACTACATCACTCTGAAAAAAAAAAAAAAAAAAGGGAAATCTAACGGCTAATTGTGAGAATATAGCCGTATTATTTGAAATAAACAATTTAAATAAATCACAAACACACTCGACACAATTTAAAATAAGCTGTTAAACATAATTCAGAATGAGTTTTCTTTGGGACCTCCTTGGTGTATCAATAGGTCGATGTTTCTAAATTCCAATCTTCGTTGCCAATTGTGCAGCATAAGGCAAGGATATGGCTCTTTGAGAACCCAACAAGAGAGATGCCTTTCAAAAATTATGATTATGGTTATGGTATCGTCGTCTGTGAAGTACTACAGCTTGATCCAATTTTTGACAACAATTCACGGCGGTGCCCTCAAACAGTAGAAGGAAAAGTACTACCCAATAACGGTTATCTTCCTTTTGACATCTCAAAACGAGGTTTTTCCCACGAAAACAGTGAATAAAGATAAAAGCCAATTTTAATATACCCCTGTAAGAATTAGTGATGACTACCGCCGGAATGACTCCACAAAATTGTTTGCGCAGATAAATTAGTGCTGCTGCAACAGCTGTTGCTTTCCCACGAAGGAAACTAACAAAAGTCCTAAGAATAAAACATTTACAAACAGTTCAGCTAAATGTATTTACAAGAGCCTCTCAATACTTCTCTAGTCCTCCACTGCCTGTATCTCACCCATCATGATACGGTTACTGACAACATTAAAACCCAAAACATTAGGGCTAACTTTTTTCCCTTTCTTTGCCCTCTTCTTGCCTCCCCGCTTTGAGGACCCATCCATCCTGCCTGCCACGTTATGATCCAAGTCATCATTGCCTGCATTGTCGAAATTCATGTCTCTGGCACCAATTTGTGTGGCCTTCTGATCATTCCGACTCTGAAAGGCAATTTCAAGTACATCCGCTGGCAACAACTCTTTGTAGTTTAGGAACTTGTCGATGAACTCGTGATTGGGATCAAACAATCCAAGGTTCTCCACCAGAAGCATCTCAGCCTCTGACGTGGATTGCTTCAAGCAGAATTCCAAGAAACTTGTATCTATAATGCAGAAAGCATATAATTGAATAAGATAAAACTTGAGCATTAATGTTCAAAGCAAAGAAGCCATAATATAGCACACTTAAAACTGGATTTGCATATTCTGAAACTAGGCCACAGCCAGACAAATAGGAAACGACCAATCAAATTCCATGGCACATATATTTAGAGCCTTTCTGCCAGATAAAAACAAACTTGTACGACATTATTCATATGCAAACTTGTAACACACCTGTTTTTAAAGTGACAAGTACTTAATATGTTAGGTATATCCTTGTTTCCAATTACTTCCACATTTTGTAGAATCAAAATCCCAGGAAATAAAAGACAACAGAGTGAAGCAAATGATACCTTCTGTCCCAATAAGTCTAATGCACTCACTCTCGCACCAATATTGGAAGTCCATGGCCTCTGCAAAAGAATACAAACATGAAGGATCGACAGATATATTTACAAGAGAGTATGACCAAAATGACAGCTCCTTACCTGAATGTTTGTTAATTGAATCATTCTTCCCCTTAGATGGCAGGGCAGAAGCAGAAGAGGAAGATAGAGAATGATCAGCAGGCCTGGCACCCATAGACTTCTGTCTGCCTAATGATCCATTGGAAGCTGCTTTCAGGGGAGCACTTTTTATTCCCCAACTGCCCTGACTTGCAGGAAGAGTGAATTCTGACCTGTTGACAAGAAAACTTGAAGAAATTAATTCTCTATGTCTCTATTCGTTGACTGTAAATGAAGCTAATCACATCAGTAACTAGCAGAATAAAGACAGCACCTCAACAAAAATGACAGAAAACATCCATTATAATGCTTACAAAATGCTAATGACAACTGCTAAACAAATAATGTTTAACAACTTGAAGAAGCAAGCAACAGAAGATTAAATTTGAAAAAAAAAAAAAGGAAGAAGCAATGCACAACAAAATTTGGGCAACACAAACAAATGTAAATATCATACTGCTTAGTCTCTTGCTTGAATTGATCAATTGGACCCCAAAATAGATCATCATCTCCTTTATATTTTGATTGAGAAGTAGCCTGGGAATTTATCTGGATGGGAGATGTTGCCTGTGCCAGAGAAGAAGCAGAGAGCATCCGAGAAGGACCACTTCCTTGTATGGCTTGATTCGATGGGACCTTTTGAGAAGCTGATATTTGGTTTTGAGGGTGGACTGAAGCAGCCTTCTTTTCCTGTTCCTTCTGTATGTCCCTTAATGATGTGGGTTTAGGAAATTTCTTGGACTCAGTGGACCATGCTTGTGAAGGAGAATTGTTTGCTGACTCCCCTTTCCAAGTAACAAAATCTCCCAAAGAAGGGCCTGAAGGAATTGCAGGTAATACCTCCTTATACTGTTGAAGAGGACGAGAGTTTTTTCCTCTTTCACTGGGACTTGAACTAATAAGCACATCAGTAGTACTTGTGGACACTGCTGTGACCTTAGAACCAGCACCCTTTGCTTTTGCAGACCTTTTGCGACTCTTCTTTGTATCTTTAGCCTCAATGAAGTTGCCATCATCCATAGATTCCACATTTGTGTTTGTAAATTGTTGAATTAGCATGCTAGATAAACTGCCAGGCACCTCCATCTCTTTATTGTCAGACTTTGCCAGAACTTCTTCTGCTAAGAGGTCGTGTAACTGGCTTTTCTTACTCTTTGAATTTGGTGAAATTTCTGGTTTGCTCACATTTAGTACAGTTGTATCTCTCTGGTTTTCTCTAGATATTTTCAGTTCTGAACTGCCCACAACCCCAGCCCAAGGTGTTGACAAGCTCATGGAGCCAACAGATGCAATGATCTCAGAAACTGCCACTTCCTCCTGTGTCTTCTTCTCTTCCTCCAGCTGAATTTCCAGCAAAGACTTTGCTTTGAAACCAGGAGCAGGTTTCCAAGCTCTCTGACCTTGCTGTAACTGCATGTTTTGTTGTGAGGCAGACCCAACCATCTTCAAATCACCATTAACTTCTACAGTTTCAACATCATTTCCTGGAATGCTTGGAGCCAATATGCTTTTAACTCCTGGGAAATCAGCAATTTCAACACAAGTCGTAGATTCTGCTACAACATATGTTTCTAAGTTGGCACCAACATTTGAGCTTTCTTTTTCTGATTGCTTTGATTGCTGCAAAGTGGATGCCTTTGACAGTCCCTTTGACTGGTCAGATGAAAAGATTGACTTAGCTGACTTTTGCCTCCTAGATTTCTTGTCAGCAGTTTTCCTTGTCTCACGAACTTCATTTTTCACTTCTGCCACCACAGGTGGCTCATCATTTGACCTTTCTCTTTCAATCTGCTGCTCAGCATGAGATTTATCTAGTTCTGCTTCCAGAACAATGGCATGCTCAGGGTTTGAAATTTCCTTGTCCCAACTTCCTGAAGGTGCCCCAACAGTGTTTGCACAAGACTTTAGGTGTACAGAGTGAGCAGCTGCCTCAGATACTGCAACAGCAGAAACTTCTTCACTTCTCAAATTGTCATCTGATGTCTGCCCTAGTGAAACAGGAGCATGGTGATCAGCAACAAGAAGAGGTTCATTGTCACATGCAAGAGAAAGCTCCTCCACAGTTCTATTTTTCACCCCCTGGAACGGTGAGCTTTCCACCATGGATGATTCTGGCACAGATTCCTTGTAATGGATGTCCTCAGTTTGTTCAGGAAGAGTACCCCAACCTTTTGGATGACCAGTGCTCCCAAACATTTCATGTGGAAGATGGAGAGATGAAGCATTGGACTCAACATTGCAGATATCAGGATGACCTTTGGAATCAACATTGTACAAATCATGAGGAAGATAGAAAGATTCCCTGGAACCAATATTCTGATTGACATCCTGGGCAACCTGTGAAGGAAAATTCATGAAGCTAGTAGTTCGTTCATCATGGACACTTGAAATGGGCAACTGTGAAACATTCTGAAAAAATTCTTTTGATGACTGAAGCTGGGAAGGATCCACAGATGCATTTCCTGCAGCTGTAGCAGCCTGTACATGCCCATAAGACAGCTTCCCAACTCTCTGGTGAGAATGATGTTCTAACAAAGCCTGTGAAAGCAACTGTTGTTGCTGCAACAACTGTTGATGCTCCTCCTGTTTCTGCTGTTGCTTAAGTAACAATATCTTATCTAATGCTGACAGCTGCTGCGTTGTAACAGAAGCCTGAGAACGTTGCTGCAATAAGTACTCCTGTTGCAGAATATTCAATAATTGTGGATCATGAGATAAACCTGGGACAAGCAACTTTTCAGGTGTCAAAATGCCAGATGGATTATCTATAGCTTGACCAAGTAGATTTGTTAAAGAGGGTGGTGGATTCTGTGGCTGCAGCCTCTGTTGTTGCCCAAAGTGAACCTGAGAAGGAAAATTGCGAGCTTGATGCAAGTCCATCTTATCCTTTAGTGGATCCAAGCTACCTTGAACTGGGAAATGTGACCAACTAGTAACACCACTATTCATTCCAGAGGCAGATCTGTCAGATAAACCCTGAAGGATGGACATCAAATCAGCACTTTGAGAATGAGGTTGATGATGATTGTCAGTCAACGAGGAAAGCACTTTGGAATGTGGGATCGGAGAGTCTGAAAGAATCTCTGCCTTTGAAGCAATGGGTACAGCATCTCTGCCAGGCCAATACTGATAAGGAGCATGTAGTGACCTTTGCTGTTCAAGTACCATTCTCTTTGCCAAAAGAAGATCATTTCCACCATCAACTCCTGATGGGGCCAGACTGCCAGTACTATTACCAACAAATTCAACCAAACCTATAATTTCAGCAAGTCCATATATGTTAATGTAACTGCTACAATATCTTAAAAAATAGTTAAAAAAAAAAATAGGTGACAATTATGTGCATAGATTATAAAAGTACCATCCCAAAATTTATGACCAACCTTGGGATGAGTTGCTCAAATTTCCAGACATTAGTGACTCCAAGAATCTATTTTCAGCCTCTGTTGTCGAGCCAGGCTTATGCCTTGGTTCATTTCTCGTCACATCATGCTCACTGAAACCTGAGTGCACATTGCCTAAGATACCGAGGTTTGGCCTGCTAGATCTATCAGGGAATTCACTCTGCTTTGGCACACCAAAGCCAGGTGGTGGTCTAGCCTTAGCTCGTAAGTGAGGCATAACATCGCCAAGTAAAGCGAAGGGTGAATCATTTGATGCACTTGCAAGGCGAACCTGCAAGTCGATGCCAAAATATCCAGCTTCAAACCACCCAATAATATCACTACCAGAAAAGGGACCTTGAACTTCACCCTGAGGATCTTTGTAGTAAAGAACAAGGCTTTCTGGAGAGGTCTGCACAAATGTCTTAGCTTCCTGTTCTTTCTCCACAATTTTTGATAGTTGCCTTTTGATTATGTGATCCTCACTAGTTTGCCATTTTCCTTCACCCTTCAAGGATGGTGTTTTGACCAAAGGAGTTTCCCACTGTTTATCCAGATCCTTCTGGGGTGCAGTCCAGCCCATATTGGCAGTTTTTGACCTAGCATCACTCGGTATCTCTCTCCAATCAACTCCCTGTTCTTCAAGAGATGGCACTCGCCATGAAGTGCCAGGGTGCACTAATTTAGTTGCCTGCATGGCTGATCCCCCAATGGCAGGAGCCTCATCAACCCTTTTGAAAGCAACAGTATCTTCCCTAAGAGCTGCAGATAAAAAGCAATAATCATATAATTGTATTATAAAATCAAATGACCAAACTCCTACATAAGGTGGAGACATGTTGGGGGTATGCAGGCCAGGGATGCAAATCATAGCAGGAAAAAAAAAAAAAAAAAACGAGAGAGATATTCTACTAAAAATTTTGTAATTAGAGACACAATCATCTATAAAACATTATTAATTCACCTGTCCAATAGTTTCAATGACTGTGTCACCTAACAAAAACACATGCAAAATCAGGTTTCTATCCATAGGTTATGTCACATACCTTCTGCTTTGAACTGGTTCTCAGCACATGCCTTTTGATCCTGCAAAGCTTCCAACTTCAAGTTGGACCCGTAATTTTGTGTCCCTCTTTCATACAAAGATATCACAGTGTGATCTCCATCACCCCACTTTGAATTGTCAACCATTTCTTTGTTATAATCAACAGGAATATCATCTCTACTCCCTGCTCAGACATGTCAACAAACATGAAGAAATAACCCCCCTGCCTATAATATGCATTAATATAGAATAAATGGAAACTTTGACATGTTCAATACCAAGTTTGGCTCGTCTTGAATGTGTTAAGTCCAGTGTGTTCTGTCCTAGAGATCCATCTTTAGATATCTGTTGCATACTGCTACTCACTATTTCCCCTTTATCAATTCCTTCTAAGACAGCCTACTCAAGCAACAAAAAAGTTGAATCAGCTCCAAGTATTGGAATTTTTATGTTAATATATGTATCCAAATTACCATTTCCTCCCCAGAATTAGGAGCACAGAGAGCAAGTGGATCCAGGGGTTCTTCCACTGTAAGGGAAGGCACTTGTACAAATCCACCAAGTGGTTCATGGCATGATTTCATGTCAATCATCCTGTAAACATCAAGAAATTTTGTCCTACTATATCGAAAAGGGACACTTTCACCCCTATCTGATATGGCTCTTAAAGATTGAGGCTTTCCACCACAATTAACCCTTCCACGACCAACAGTAAAGGTTGGATTATTCTCCACACCTCCCCGTCCATAGGAAAATGTAGGAACCTGTTTGTTTGGCATTAAAGTTTGGTGCTGAGAAGTCTCTCCTCTTCCTCTACCTTGCAATGGTTTGGATCTCCATGGTTTACTGTGATCACTATCCTTTTCATCTTTTCCATGAATAGGATGGTGGCCAACCACCTTCTCAAAAGGAATGTCACCATCTCTGCCAAATTCCATTCGATTCTCACGTGAAGATTCTGTCTCCCTATCATCAGGGCCCCAGCGTGTGTTCCATTTGCTCTCATGCCGCTGATCATAATTAGTCTCCCTGTTGCTTAAATCATTTCGGCGCTCAGATGGGCCACGACGTGCCTCATAATGCCTAGCAGATGAATTCTCTGACCAACGATCCATTCGCTGGTTATCACCATGCTCTTTATTGGTATCCCTCCAGCAATCTTTGCGCATGGAGCAATTGGTGTCTCTTTCTTCATCACGCCAACGATCACAGCGACTAGCTACTATGTCAACCAAGGAGGGACGGAAAACATCCTTCTTTTTCAGGTTTTCATGCACCTCCTCACCATTTCCAGAAGATTTTGTGCCATCTGACTGATTTGCATAAGTTGAGTATGGACCAAGATGGTTTTCCTGTGTAAAAATGCCCAGCCAAAAGAAGAAGAAGAAGAAGATAACCACAAGCACACAAACAAGAGGAGGGAGGTAAATGACATCAATTTCATTAACTGATAATGTAATCAATCAAAACAAGAAACATGGTCTCACATTGATGGTAAGAAGAAGAATAACCACATGCACACAGACAAGATGGGATTGGTGAGGGGCGAATGAAATTGATTTGCATTACTCAAAAATGTCATCAAATCGAACAAACAAGACTTGATGCATGCTGGTAACAAGAGGTGCATAAATCCAATGACTGGATTTGATTGCATTACTGAGAAATTTTTGCAGTGAAGAGAAATAAGATCATCAGAAAATCAGAAGGCAAAGATTACATACCCCACTCACTGCTCCAGGCTTACTCTCACCTGGCTTTGACAGAAGCCATTGTGGTGAGAGGGGAATAGGATTGTCAGTTCCAGGAACATCTGCAGAACACAGACAAGTATAAATAGGTAGACTTCCATTGATTTATTTGTTCCTTCAATTAAAAATCTTTGAATATGTGATCCAACCACAGAAATTGTGTATTACAACATGCACTGATTATGTGACTGACAAAAAATAGACCTTTTCACATTAAACAACATGCAAAAAAATTATGGATTTATACAGAGACTTTTTCTTTTTCTTCTTTGGTGTTCTCTAAGTTCTGAAGAAACAATTTAATAACATAGCTAACTTAAAGGAAAAAGAAAAAAAAAACTGCGCAAAGCAACCAAGGTGATAGAAGGAAGATGAACATGTGCAATACAACAAATTTAATTAGTATCCATCTGACATGTCAGCAGCCAAAACTCTAATCAAAGTCCTCTCTTCTTTCATTTTCGGATTACAATCCTTCCCGGCCTATACAGAGCCATAGCCCAGCCATTGAACTGCAACTTAACATAATGAATGAGAAGTATCTGTGTAACTGGCCAACTGTGGCTTCAAGCTAGTTGTGAATATATGTGAAAATGTGATGTTTCATGGCCATGGAAATGTAGAGACAAATAGGGATTACCAGCTCCCAGGAGACTATACATATAAATCAGTAATTGAAATAGATTAAGTCAATACGAGACCCTACCGCCTGGTTAATGGATTCCTGTGAACAAAAACTTAAGCCCCCTAATAGCAAACACCGCAGTTACTTTGGTACAGATACATAAGTGGAAAAGAATTTAGTGTCCTTCCAATTTTAGAAAAACGATAGAGCTAAATAAGATGAAAGCCACAATAACTATCAGATTATTACTTTTCTCTGGGATTTTTATTATAAAAGTTTTTCATAAAAAAAACTCAAATTTAAACAATTAAATGTAAAAGGCCTGGCTTTAGATTAAAGAAGGAACGACAAAAAAAAAAAATAAATAAATAAATAAAGCACAATTGGGAAAACAATACCACAGGACCGCTAGGTATTGTAACGAGACTGGAGAAAAGCGTAGGGGCAAGGCCGAATCCAAGTTAGGGTCTAGCACCAAAAACCCTAAGGAAGCGAAGAATTGGAGAAGAAAGGAGATAGATGTTTCGAAACAAAATTTGAACCTTTGGAGATTCGGTGAGGAGGCACGACGGAGAGGCCGTAGCAAGAATCGGAGCTTGAGCTGCCGGCCATGGCTGAATGATCGGTTAGAGAATAATGTCAAAAAGAGGAGATCGCTGGAGCAGGAGAGAGCAGGCTTTTTTGTGTTGCTCTTGGTTGCTTAAGGCCCAGTGTGGGGGAAGCGAGAATGGATGGTGCGTATGTTAGCCGCTACCGTGTCATTTAGCGGCTCAGTTTAGCTCGAACCGCTGTCTGACCTAACGAGACAGACCTCCCAAATTTACTGCTAGACAAGGTCCTAGGATCAACCCGCCGCATTATCTTCACGCGCTGCCGACCTTTACGTACTCACTTATTTTTCTTTCGGGCGCAATTTTTGGATGGATTGGATTCTTTCCCCTGTAACTCACGCACGACGTGGTAGTCGGTGGGGATGCCAAAGCTCAGCGTTTGAGTTTCCCTCGTCGGTTGGTTTTAACTTGAAATTGGTAAAGGACGCGGAGTGGGAGTGTGGGGTGCCTACCCGAGCCGCGTGTGCGAGAAGTGTTACCCATTCCAATCTCTAACTTTGGCATGCTGCAGCGCTAGAAGATGCGGTGTGTTAAAAAAAAAAAATCTAAAATTTTGGTTGATTTAGTTCGATATATAATTAATTAATTAATAAAATTGATGAAATTAATTTTTCAGTCTTGTTATAATTTTTAATTTTGAAAAGTTATAATTAACATACCAAAACAAATCAAAATATTTTTATACATATATTTTATATTTTTATTCTAATAATGCAAAAAATTATTATCAATGAAGTTAAGTATAACAAATAAATATAACAATAATATTATTATATCTTAAATAATCTTTTATTTACTCTATATAATGATATTTATAAATCCTTTTTTAAAAATACATCAAAAGCTTCTATAAAAAGATTTTATTCTCGTAACTTTGCTTGGCTATGGATGAAGACTTTTTTGTTTCATTAAGAGGAATTTTATACAAAATGTTTTTCTCTTTTTTAGGGCTTCTCTTTTTAGCTTGCAATAATAATTGCATATAATTCGTAATAAAATCTATAACCAACGGCCTTAAAATCAATTTCTAGTCAATTGCTTTCTATTATTTAGTTTCTTTATTTTGTTTTAAAGCTATGAAGTTTATCTCTTTTTTTCACTGTAATTGTTATGTCTAAAGAATTTCTTAATTATAAAGACACAAAGGGTATATCTTCCCACACTCAAAGGTACTATTCTAATTTTAATATTTTTTATTCTTTTGTATCTCCATTACCATTAAGTATGATCGTAGCAAATTAAACATAAATTACTAAACAAATTAATATTTGTTTTGTTTTCAAAATTAACAAAGGAAATAAATTTATACACTTTTCATTTTACTCAATTATAGATATTATTTGTAAAATTCTAAACAAATTAAACTATAATCACATGAAAAATTCAAACAAGGTAAAGGTATGGGAATAATTTTTTGAAAAAAAAATTAATTCAAAGTCCTGATAGTGATACTATCAGAATTCTTAATTTCATTCATACCTACAATAGCATTTATGCATACCCTTACGCAACAACTTATCAAGTAATTCCAAAATTTACTTTAAACACTCATTAAATTATTTTAAAATAACAAAGAATATAATATAATATTTTAATAAAAATTAATTAATAAAAGGAATATTATGCCTAAAATATATTAAGTACTATTATTAAGGATAATTTTTATTTTTAAAAATAAATTGTTACAATACAATAAGTCATAATAACTATCATCTTACGATACAACAGATCTTTTTACAAGTGTACGCTTTATATAATAAGGTAATAAAAATAATTTTTTTT
>JAHLGO010000381.1:7505325-7545162 GCA_020615895.1 Ceriops decandra | reverse complement strand
ACACACACACACACACACACATATATATACATGTATATGTATATGTAGATGATGTTATATAAAATAATAATTATTATTATTAATAGCACTATATTTAAAAGAAATTGTAAAGATTATAAAATATTTAAATTATTAATTAATGAATTATTTTTTACTATAAAATTATTATATTAATATATTCATTTTAAACTTTTATATTTATAATTATTGATTTGAGTCATTGTTATGATAAATATTGTTATTACTATATAAATTATTTAATATAATTTTGATTATACTTTTATAATAATTAAATGGTTATAATAATTTACTAATTTTAACTATTATCAATATTGTTATCACTAGACAAATTATTTAATGTAAATTATATTTATACTTTTATGGTAATTAAATATATTTTAATTATATTATTTGTTACCTTTTTTCTTACAATAACTTCTTATTAGGATTCCAATTCTTAACTTAACTACAAATTTACAAAGAAAATTTGATTCCAAGTATAAAGTAAACCAAATATGTTATAGAATTTATTATTTGTTTCCAATTTTACTTGATTTTGATTTCAATTTTAAATTATTAACTAAACAACACTTAAAAAAATTATCAAAATGAAAATTTTAGTTGAGGTAGAGTCATTGGCTAATTAAAGTGCCAAGTTGAATTATAATAATTATTAATTTTATATTTTTATTGAAAAGACACTACCTATAGATTCACTTTTATTATTATAGCATACAAATTTTTTAAAATATTATATTGGCTTCATCAACTTAATTCTTTTATTTTTAATAAATATACATAGTGTGATGATAAAATATATATTTAAATTTTGAAAAATTTTATTGTAAATTTATAAAATTTCAACTTTGAGAATTATGGCAAATTGACTTAACCTTTGAAATATAATAATTTTGACATTATAAATTTTTAAATAAATTTATCTAGTCATAAAAAATTATTATCATTTTTATTTGATTTAAGTGATATATTAGGATGACATGTTGAATATAATGATATAATTTTGTTCATATTATCATTTACATCATTTAGATTGATGAAAAATATTAATAAATTTAAATAATGAGATAAATTTTATGTATATAAAATTATTATATTTGAAATTTTAAGTTAAATTTATTACAATTTTGAAATTAAAGATTTATTTATATATTAATTTAACCTTTTTTGTTAATTGGGAAATTTCCTCTTATGCGTTCACATCTTTCGATACACATTGGCTTGGGAAATAGAGAAATAGGTTCTTATAACATTTGCTTCGTTTGAATTTACAAAAAAAGTACAACACAATTTAAATGGTTTAAAAAAGTTATGATAAAGTTTGAATTTGTATTAATTTGCTATATGATGATATTTCCATAGGTTAAAATCGACAATTTAAGAGAGCTAAAGTATATATATATATATATATATCTTTTGTACCAAATCCTAACAATTAAGTGTGATATGGAGTAGATAATGTACTATACACCACAAAATGGGATGACGACAACATTTCCCGCCACTCCTAATTGGAAAGCATCTGTCATAGGCACGACTTTCTTTCTTAATTCAAGTGCCCTCTCTCCCCTATCCCCATAAGTCCATTAGTTTTCTTGATACTTTGAAGTCACCTTGTCTTTGTCAGCTTCTAAATCCCCTAATTCTCCACTCTTCAATTCTAATCTCTTTCTTTCTCTCTCTTTTGTTCTTAGGTCAGAATGGCACAAGCACCATGAAATGAACTTGAAAAAAATGGCAACAACCTTGAGATCAAAGAGCAATCTCCAAAGATCTCCAAACTTTACAAGGATGACGTTCATAGAGTCTTCTAATTCCCTACGTCTCTTTTTAGAGTGAAAAAGCTCTTTAAGAAAGTTGTTTTGTCCTTTATTGCCTCTCCTCTCTTTACAAGCTATGATCTCTCAAATGTGGTAGCAAATAAGATGTTATCTTGAGACAAAGATTTTATACTCACAAATTTAAGCATCACTATACCCTAAGGAATATATGCTTATATTGGTAAATCTCATTCTATTCCTATATGCTTAGAGCTTATTTGCTTTTATCTTCTAAAATGTGGTTTAATTTTTTTCTTTTTTCTTTTTTTTTTTGGCTTTTCTCCTTTTTGGCATGTTCTATGTTAGCCTCGAGATTGGGGCTTGCATGGAAGCACTCGATTGATGTGGGCATCGACGTGATAGATGCAAATTACAAAGGCCTCATTAGGGTTATCATGTTCAATCACTTTGACATTGATTTCAAAGTCAATGTTGGAGACCATTATGATTTAAGTTGGTATTTAGTGCTTCCCTGTGGTTAACTTTGATTATTAGTCATTAGTTGCCTCCTTAGAGAGTGTGAATTTAAAGATGATGATGCTTGTTTGTGTTTAATCTGATGTAGGTAATGTTTTGCATGGTTCAACCAATGATGTGTTTGTTTTGCCTTCAATGTCTTAAATAGTTCAGCTGAAGGGCTTGAAATTTGGGGTATCATCTTTGTTGATCAATTGTATGTATGGCGTCTTTGCCTTCAAATTTTATGGTGTATTGCCTCTAGCTTAGGCTCGTTTGCTCTATTTTTGGCCAATAATAATGAAAGCATTAACAACAATAATACCACTAATATTTATAACAGTAATATTGTTCTAACATAAAAAATAACAAGAGTAATGGTATTTATAATAACAACTGCAAGGCATTAGATGACATGTCAATATGAGAAGCACAATTAAGAGACTAAAAATTTAGGGACATGGACAATCCTTGAGGTGATTGTTTGCAGTTTGCAGTTTGCAGATATATTAGTAGAGCTATTTGTGTGTAGTGAAATAGTATTGTTATAGGTACTGTTATAGTTTCCCCTTATTGTATTTTGCAACTTTGTTTCCTTGTTTTTTGTCACTATAGCACACAGGCAATCAAGTTGTCTTTAAAGGCAAGATCCTCGCCATTAATTTGATAAGGATTGTAATAGTTTGGTATGAAAGTCGAGGATAGCTAAACCTTAATGGGAAACCAACATCCACCAACTTCAGTAGTAAATGGTTGGCTTGAGAGCAAAATTAGAGTAAGGGAGAAAAGTTTAACAATAACTAATACGAGCATTGCTTTGAAATTGGAAAAATTAAAGTTTTCAAAATATAATGGGTTAAAGGACCTAACCTCTTAAATATGTCATGTTGAGCAATTTTTTAAATTTTAATGAACTATTCTTTAGAATTAACTTTATATTACAACTTACCATATCGAGAACAATGTGCAACTATGATATCAACGTTAATAGCAAATTAATTAAGAGTTGACATGGGAAACCTTGAAGTAGGACCTCCTCAACAGGATGATACATTTGTAATTAAGTCATGTTTATTGATTAATATAAACTAAAACAAATAAGAATTCTCTAAAAGTATAAAGTATATATCAATTGCTATCTAAGGCTAGCACTTTATTGAACTCCCAAGTAGTCAAAGCCTTTATAAGTGGGCTCTACGAGGCCTTGCAAATTGATGTACAAACATAATGACCTTAAAATCTTAATGTCGTACTTAATTTGGCTAAAGTCTATGACAACTAAAGTAATACAGAAGGTTGAGCTATTAGTCCTAAACTCGAACCCCCACAAGGTCTTTTAGGAGCAACTTAAAACATCAAATTTAATCCATAAGGTTGTATCATTAAATCTAATACTAGTTTCACCAACAGTGTGATTTGTTATTTTACTTAGGCAAAATTACAAGTGACACCAATAAAGAGTCTACTTCCATTGTAATGAACCCTACATAACTACCCATCAATGTAAAAAGCTATTCCTTATTAAGCATGAGCTTAATGATCCTTCTGATTCCCAAGTAGTAGAGGAGTAGAACAACATCTTAGATCCTGATGAAATTTCCATGCATGCACAAGCAAGAGTTTTTATTCCCCAAACCATGTGGATACAAGCATAAGTTAAGGAGTTGGCCATCACCATCCTTTTGGACTAAAGTTTTACATGCAACTTCTTACATGATTAAAAAACCAAGGTAGTAGGCCTATTCATCCAACTAAGCCTAAAAATTCAAGTATTTGTGGTAAACAGGGAACAACTAATGGGTATAAGAGTTTACAAAAAGGTATCTATCTATCTTTAAATATCACTTTTCAATATTGATTTTTTACTCTTGTTGTTGGAGGGTTGTGATATGGTTTTAAGAGATCAATGGCTTTAATTAGAATTTCAAGGATATATAAATGACATTTAGAACTAGCCATAATATTGTTTTACTTTGTGGTCTTGACTTGGGAGAATCATGAAAGGCCAGTGAGAAGGCCTTCTATTGAGCATTATAAAATGACAAAGAAAAGGGATGTTATTTCCATTGATGTTAGATTTCACAAAACCATCAGATACCTCTAAGTAGAAAGATTGGGAATACCTCCAACTAAAATACCTTAAATTCTTTAAGGCAAGTATTGGCCTACCTCTTAGCTAATTGAACAATGAATAGATCGTTGTGCCTCTTAAAAGTGTCTTCTATCAGTGTTCGACCATTTAGATATTCACATTTATAGAAGTAAAAAGTTGAAAAATTAGTGGTTGAAATGTTAAAGTAAGAAATTATTTATTTAAGCCAAAGTCCTTATTCCTCTTCTATTCTCTTTATATATAAAAAAAAAGATAAGTTCTAATAGTTTTATGTGGATTAAAGAGCATTAAATGGGCTAAGCATTAAGGATAAATATCTTATTATAATTGTGGAAAAGTTACTTGAAAAGCTTTATGAAGCTAGGTGATTTATAAGACTTGTGCTCTATATATCACCAGATTTATATGTACCTTCAGAATGTATCTAAGATAGCCTTTCATACCCATTATAGGCATTATGAATTCCTTATAATGTCATTGGACTCACAAATACTTCTTTCACATTTTAAGTCCTTACAAATGATGTTTTTGAGGAATGCTTATGGAAATCCATTATAGTTTTTTTTTTATAATGATATTTTAGTTTTCTATAGTCTAAAATTTGGGTCATATGTGTAATGTTTTATTTGTTTTGGAAACTAATAATATTATTGGGAGGAAAAAAAGTGTAAATTTGTATAATAGTAAATCCAATATTTAGGGCATATTATTTATAAAGGGAAATCATGGCAGATCTAAGAAAAAAAAACATTTGAGTAATGTTATTAGCTAGCTTTTATCATTGTTAAGGAGCTTTATAGGTTTCTCAAATTAATGAGATATTATCGTGGATTTATTGCCAATTACAAGGTTCCTGCTTGACTAATTACTGATCTCTTAAGCAAAAATGCATTTGAATAAAGTGAAGTAATTGAAAAAGCTTTTGTTGTCTAAAGAAAGCAATGACCCAAGCTTTCATTCTAATGCTTCCCAACTTCTCTGTTCCTTGTGTCATTGAGTATGATGACTTATGCTACAAGATTAGTATAATCCTTATGTAAAATAAGTGGTTAATCACCTATTTTAATGCCAATCTTTAAAGGAGAAATCTCTCTCTCTCCACCTATGGAAAATAATTAATAGACTTGGTTCTTGTCATGGAAAAATAGAGACTATATATATTGAGCTAACCTTTCATATTAAAGATGGATCAAAAGAACCCAAACTATTTACAAGAACAGAAAATTACAACTAAAACAATGGATTGTGAAACTCTTAAGATATAACTTTAACATTAATTATTAGTAGAGGAAGTTGAACTCTACTGTAGATGCCCTCTAAAGGCATGGACAACTAAAAGAACTTGCTTATCTTTACTCACATTACAATAACTTGAAATTATCTTAAAAGAAAACAACAAATATCTAAATTTGAGGAGGCTTCAATAATTAGTTTGAAAGGGTAAAGTCTTAGGACCCTAGTGGCATAAGGTCTTATTCTTTAAAGAAAAAATATATCTTTCTTAAAATTCAATGTTAATTTCTAATTTACTTAAGAAGATTTATAAAGGTGGGCATAATGGGTATTTCAAGACTTTTCATCGCCTTATAAAAGTCTAATATTAAATGAAAATGAAATAATCAATTCAAGAGTTAATTCACAAATATGATATTTGCTAATGTCATAATGTGGACTAATAGGGCTTGACCAGACTTTTGCAACCTTTACCTATTCCCATATAGGTTTAGGTGGATATCTTGATGGATTTCATTGATGGTCTCCCTTAATCAAAAAGGAAATTGATCAACTTTCTAAGTATTTGCACTTTATCCTTGTTTCTTACTCATTGCTTAAATTTTCTTTAAGAATGTCTTCAAACTCCATGACATGCCTTAAACTAGTATATATGATCATAATCTTACTTTTGCCAATTCTTTTAAAAGGGAACTATTCAAACTATAAAGAACTCAATTTAATTTCATTTTTACAATCAGCAAACTTATGGCTAAACGAAAGTGGTTAATTGCACTATTGAGTTGCATTTTTTATGTTTCACTATTTTTAAGCCTAAGGAATGGGTAAAATGGATTGCTTGGGTAGAATATTAGAATATTGTTATAATACAAGTTGTCATTCTTTTATTAACATCACTTTTTTAAAAATTGTGCATATTGGTTTTAATTTTAGAAACTATTGATAGTTTTTGTGTCTATTGAGTTTCAATTGCATTAATACTCATAAGTTACAAGGAGTTAGATTAAAAGGATGGCAATCATAAGGAAGAAAGCTTAAAGTAAGAAAAAAAAATGATGATAAAAGGAAGGTAACTACTTTGCCTTTTCATTGATTAATTTTTCATATTGTATAAACAATAAATTTGAAATTCAAATTCAAATTAAGTTTAAATACAAATTTCAAACACATAGATTATGATTGATTGACAGGTTACTAATGCAAAAGATTATGGAAAAATCAGCTTAGGTCAGCTCTTCCTTTGGCCATCCAACAACTATAACCAACTTTTAATTTTAGGAAGGAAGCTTGATTAGCTAGGTAGTAACCACACAAAATGGCAAAATGGTGGCACCATCAAGACCTTTACTCTTACTTGGTGACATAATTTTATAGGCCTAAACACCTTTTTATCTCTTTAAACCTCTATTTGTGCAATCCTTTTGTTAAAATGTCTCCCATTTAATCTTTAGAGTTGCAGTAAATCAGGTTTACATCGCTATGCTCCTAAGCTTTTCTAATGAAGTGAAGTTTGATTTTGAAATGTTTAGTTTTCCCATATAGTATTAGATTCTTTGATATAGCAATGGTGGACTGGTTGTCACAAAAATTAAGGTTACTTCTGTTTGTTTAACCTTTAAATTTGTAAGCACTTTCATGATCCATAAAGTTTGATTTATTACTGAGACTATTGCAATATATTTAGCCTGAGCTATGGACTGTGTTACAGTCGGTTGCTTCTTTAAACTCTAATTTAACACTCTAGATCCTAGAGAAAACATATATCCAGAAGTGCTTTTTATGTCATCAAGTGGTCCTTCCTAATCATTATCCAAGAAACTAGTGAGCTTCATTTCTTTGTTGCCTTCAAACATAATTCCCAGTTTAAGGTTACCTTTGATGTATCTCAATACTTGTTTGGCTACTTTGAGATGTGTTTCTCTGGGTACATGTATAAATCTAGATAAGAGACTTATAACATACATGATATCTAGCCTTGTGGCTAATAAGTATAACAAATAGCTTATGATACTTTTGAAATTATTTTTATTTATTTTGTAACTGCCATCTTCCTTTCATAACTTGCCTCTTGAAGTGATGGGTGTTGTAGTACTTTTGCAATTTGTCATATGAAATTTTCAAAGAATTGAGGTTGCATACCTTGCTTGGTTTACAAAGATTCCATATTGTGATTAATAAACTTGTAAGTCAAGAAAGTAATGCATTTTGCTCAAAGAAGTTTTATCAAACTAAGTTCACATGTATCTTTTAAATTGATGTATAACCTTAGGATATTTCTAATGACCATAAGGTCATTAATATAAAAAGTCAAATAAAGAAGATAAGGTCCTTCCTTTCCAACATAGAGAGTTACATCATTGTAGCTTTTATTGAAGCCTAACCATAGTATATATTCATGGATTCTTGTATAGTAGGCTCTTGGTGTCTACTTGAGACCATAAAGAACCTTTTTTTAGCAAGTACACTTTACTTTCTTCTCCATTTTTGACAAATCCTTCAAGTTGATCAACATCAATCTCCTTTTAAAACACGTCATCTAAGAAAGTAGATTTGATATATTGATGCACAAACCATCCTTTAGTTGTTGTTATTGCAAACACAAGTTTGATGGTGTCTAACCTAATAATAGGTACATAGGTTTTAGTGTATCTATACTAAGTTGCTATATGAAGCCTTTTGCTATAAGTCTGGCTTCAAATTTATTGATAAAACCATTAGCATTTAGCTTAATTTTGTAGATTTATTTTACTACTATTAACTTTGTTGTTCCTATAGCCTTGTATGGGTTGTAATTGTTGTTAACCCGTTTAAGTGTACAAGAAAGTAAAGCCACTTAGAAAGGCAAGAAAGTAAAACTAAAGCCACATGGAGGGGCAAGAAAGTAAATCCGTCACGTAAAGGCAAAAATGTAAATTTGTCACGTAAGTCCTATTAGGGTTTCATGGTGGAGTATATAAAGGCCATTGGAAGACAACAAATGGGGAGGTCGGCAATTAAGCAAAAACGACTAAACCTAAAGCAAAACAATTCATCAAACAAGAAGAGAGAGCAATCGGCCGACCAAAGAGAAAGTAAAACCCTACACCAAAGAGAGAAGACACAACTGGACAGCAACCAAAGGTGAATGGAAAACACAATGTGATCGGCCAAAAGAGTATACATGATAGAAAACAGGTGCTGGTTGACCAAAGAGACAAAGCAAGGCAAGAGGAGTTGGTCAAAACCTTGAGCAATCGTCCAAAGCCAAAGAGGAAAGTCGTCCAAAGAAAGGAAAACCATCCAAAGAGAAGAGATGTCCAAGCAAGGAGACAACCGGCCAAACACAAATAAGAGACATCCAAGCAAGGAGACAACCGACCAAACACAAAGGAGGAATTGTCTAAGCAAGGAGACAACTGGCCAAACACAAAGGAGGAATTATCCAAGTAAGGAGACAACCGGCCAAACACAAGCTACATGTCAAGCTAGGGTATTCGACAAAAGAGAATTTAGTCAACCAACCTACATAGCCAAACAAGGTGAGCATTCATACACCCTTACATGGCAAAGCACAACCAACGACAAAGGGGTGGATGGCCAGGCAAGGAGAAGAACGGCTAAGGCAAGATGAATGGCAATAAGGAGAGCACAGTCACAACACACCAACAGCAAGTGAGACCTTGGTGAGTCAAAAACCTATAACAAGGACAAGTAAATCGACTGGACAACAAAAGTGAACACACGGAAAACTAAGGGAGACCTTGGACAGCAAGGGAAACCAGACAACAGCTGGAAGGAAACTGTGCAACTCATGATAAGAGGAGAGGCAAACACACCATTGGTAAGAGAAAAGATAGCACACCGTCCGTAAAGGAAGAGAGGAGAAACTATGAAAGAGGAGACCACCAAGAAAGCAAACCAAACTATTCGAAGGTGTGAAATGGACAAGTGCAAACTAGAAATGGTGGTAAGGTGTGTGACCAGTAAGGCTTGCAAACCAGAAACGTACGTGGGACATGAAATGCCAAATTAGAACCATGTGTGAGGCGTATGACCAGCAAAGGGTGCAAACCAAAAATGTGAATGAGACATGTAATGCCAAACAAGAAATGTGAGGCAGGCCATGAGACGTAGAACAACAAACCAGAAACGTGAGCCATGAGAATTGGAGATGGGTGAGACCGTGAGACAGTGAAAGCAGGAGTTGTGTGAGACAATGTAGAGAAAAAATTTGGCGAAGCATCGGAAAGAACTCAACGTATTTCCAGATTTCTTCAAGAGAGGTTAGAGAGCATTGCAGTGAACTTCTAAGTGGCAGTGAAGTAGCCTTTCAATTCAACAGAGGCAAACAAGCTAGAAGAAGTGTAGACACGGTAAGTGACACTCTTTGTATTTTACTTGCTTAGTAATTGTAATAGTAAAAGGAGCAAAGGAATAAGACATCCATTGTAACTAGAATTCTTAAATATAGTGGATAATCTCGGTAAGGGAGAGTCCCTATCACCGTGGATGTACGTCACGTTAACGAAACCATGTAAATCTCATATGTCCTTAATTTACTTTACGTTATGCGTTTTAAATTGAGTTGTGAATGCAGTTAAAGTATCAACTAACTCATAACCTAATGAAGACCTAAACAAGAACATCCGAATTGTCTATTAGGCATGGTGTCTGAAAGGTGACTTTGGGGACTATTGTGATTAGTAGGTAGCAATAGATCTACCTTAGTTGAGTTTGGGAAAAAGTTTGCTTTTAAAAAGAGGTTGAAGTTGTTGACTTACCTACGAATTGTGAATTATGATGATACTGATTCACCCCTCTCTCAATGTCACAAACTAGTAGATCCTAAGAAAAAGTCAGGAACTTCAATTGGTATTAGAGCACTGGTTCACTAGTTTGAAACTTAACAGCTTGGTGTACTAGTTTGAAAGGTTTCAAAAGTTTTAACTTGTTTACCATACTGAGAAATGAATGTTCGTACCAACATCAGCACTACTTATAGTAAGAAGGTTCCAATCTTCAATGAAACCAACTATCATATGTGGAGAGCAAGAATGGAAGTGGTATTTGCAACCATGGGCATGAATGTGGTGAAATGCATACATGAGGGTTTTGTGGCTCCAAAAGAAAGTAAAGACCCAATCCCAAAGGAATTAAGGCAATTTGAGATAAATGGGAAGGCCTCAAACGTCATTATTTCAGCATTGATAGATGTTGAATATGCTAAAGTTATGGACTGCAAATCTGCCAAGGAGATATGAGACAGATTGCAGAAAGTCTATAAAGGTGATGGTAAAATGAAGAAGGCTAAGCTTCAAGTGTTCAAGGAGAGATATGAATCTCTCAAAATGCAGAATAATGAGACAGTTCAAGAGTTCTTCACTAGGGTTATTGATGCTGTAAACGGCCTCAGAAGTCATGGGAAGAACAAGGACTCATCGATTGTGAAGAAAATTCTGTTTAAAAGGTTTGCCTCAAAGGTAGCAGCCATAAAAAAGAGTAGAGATCTCAATTCTATGTCTCTATATGATCTCCAGTGTAATCTTATTGCATATGAAATGAGGATAAAGTCAGATAAAAACTCTGCAACAATGAAGGTGTCAAAGGAGGTAGCTTTCAAAGCTATAAAACACTTGAAGATAAAAGAAGAGGAAGAATCATCTAGTGAGGATGATGATGAGGAGGATGAGGAAGAAAGTGAAGGTGAAGTGTTGGCATACTTCATAAGGAAGTTCAAAAAAGGGTCTAAGAAGGGAAAAGGACAGTTGTCCTTGAGATGTTATCGTTGTGGGCAAACTGGACACTTTGCTTTTCAGTGCAAAGTGAAACTTGATGATGAAGATAAGGATGGTGATGATAAGCTAAATTCAAAATGGAGAAGACCATCATTCAAATCAAAGAAGTCTAACAAGAAGACTGCTAACCCACAAAAGAAGAAGAGAGGCTCATTTAAGAGTTATGTAAGGTAGATAAAAGAAGCTGATGAAGAGGAAGACGAAGACTCATCAGATGAGCATGCCTTTATGGCATCAACTCAAGGTGGTAGCTCAACCTCTGAAGAGGAAGAGGAGGTTGATGAAGAAGAGCCAAATCTTGAAGCTGAGCTGGAAGCAGTCTTAAAGGAGATAATCAGAAGGGGCAGAACCATAAAAAGGTTGAAGGCTCACATAAAACAAGTTGAAGCAAAGTCTGAGGAAGCTGAAAGTCAAAAGGATGAAATAAGGGCTGAACATATTGACTTGAAGAGAAGATTTAAAGAACATATCAAAATATGTGAAGACCTTACAATAGAGCTTGGCTCAAAGACTTCAACAATTGAAGAAATGGAAATAGAGTTATTGAGACTTTAGCAATAACTCAAAAGGAATGAGGAGAACTTGCAAAAGTTTGAAGTGGTAGGAGAAACAAGCTCTGCAAGAGAAAAAAAAGAATGAGTCTTTGCCATAGAAGTTGAAAAAGAAGGCTGTAACTTAGGTAAAGATAACTGAAGAAGAGAAGATAATTATCAAACCAAAGTCAGGGTCAAAAATGATGTATATGGTTAAAGAGCAACAGCCCATAGCTGCTACGTCTCAAAAAGAAAAGAAAGTTAGCCAGTAAAGAGCTACAACTGAACATAAGAAGGTGACTGAAATGAAAGTCACACAAGCAAAGAAGCAAGCTACTTTGCCTACACAGAAAGTGATGAACAGAAGAAGATAAACTGTGATCAGACCCAAGAAGAGGCATTTTCACGGTCATTGCCTTTATTATGGAGTTTGGGGTCATAAGGCAAGTAACTGTTGGTGGAGAAGGCCAGTATATGTCTCTAACTTGAAAAGATATGATGCTGCATATAGGGTGAGACAATATAAAATTTAGAGGAGAACACCTGTCGTGAATTCTTACATATACTATAAAAAGCAAGAACACACTGACAAAGAGTGTTAGTGGAAGCCCAAACCAGTAGTTTTAAAGAACAAATTTGCTATATTGGCAGACTTGGAATAGTGTGAAAGGTACGGGTAGGATGGCCATAATGCCAAAAGATGCATGACACTTCTCCTTGAATAAGAGAAGGCGCTCAATGGCACAATGAAAATAAGCGATGGAATCAAAGCTGAGAAAAAAGAGAAAACTATCTTCTAGCTAGTTCAAAAGATGAAATATAAAGCTAAAAAAGAGATGGCTAATATAGCTGAAATTACACTCAAAGTTGACTACAAGGAAAAGCAATGGATCCTTGACAATAGATGCACTTCACACATGACGGGAGACAAGAGTAAAATTGTCAAAGTTAAATAAGTCAAGAGAAGGTAGAGTCAAGTTTAGTAATGATGATTCACTCAACATCAATGGTCAGGGGTCAGTAAACATTGAAAGAGGAAAGCTGAAAGATGTTCTGTACGTTGAAGGACTCAGATATAATCTAACATCTGTCAGCAAACTATCATAAGGCAATATTCACAAAATAGGTTGCCAGGTAAAGAGTAAAAAAGGCAATACTATTGCAGCCTAGAAGAGAACACTTGGAAATTTGTATGTGATTGATGAAGAAAGAGATCTTCTTGCAATTAAGACTGTGTAAGAAAGAAATCCAAAGAAAATGTGGATCAGTACTTATTAAGAAAATCAGATCATAAGTGACCCGTTAGTAGGAGTTACAACAAGAAGAATTATGGGAGCTACTGCTTTACTCTCGCAAGAAGAAACGGTGGTAAAGCGTTTGACCAGCAAGGTGTGCAAACCAGAAACATATGTGGGACATGAAATGCCAAACCAGAACCGTGTGTGAGGCATGTGACCAGCAAAGGGTGCAAACCAAAAACGTGCATGAGACGTGTAATGCCAAACTAGAAACATGAGGTAGGGCGTGAGACATGGAGACAGGTTAGACCGTAAAATGGTGAAAGCAAGAGTTGTGTGAGACAACGTGGAGAAGAAATTCGGCAAAGTATCAAAAAGAACTCAACGTATTTCCAAATTTTTTCAAGAAAGGTTAGAGAGTGTTGCGGTAAACTTCTAAGTGGCAGTGGAGCAGCTTTTCAATTCAACAAAGGCAAGACAAGCTAGAAGAAGGGTAGACACAGTAAGTGACACTCTTTGTATTGTACTTGCTTAGTAATTGCAATAATGAAAGAAACAGAGGATTAAGACATCCATTATAACTAGAATTCTTAAGTATAGTAGATAGTCTCGGTAAGGAAGAGTCCTTACCACTGTGGATATACATCATGTTGACGGAACCAAGTTATTGTTCCCACAGCTTTGTATGGGTTGTAATTGTTGTCAACTAGGTTTAAGTGTGTAAGAAAGTAAAGCCACATAGAAAGGCAAGAAGGTAAAAGCCACATGAAGGGGTAAGAACGTAAAAGCTACATGAAGGGCAAGACAGTAAATTTGGCATAAGTAAGCCCTATTAGGGTTTCTTGGAAGATAGTATATAAAGACCTTGGAAGACAAAATTAGGGCAAGTGCCAATGCAATTGAATATACGGCAAAACACAAAATTGTATGGATGGCCAAATAGAGAAAACAAAAAAACACAACATACGACCAAAGCACAACGGCAAGTGAACAGCAGAACAAGGGATAACAAAATTGAAAAGAAGCAGCCGTTGAGTGAACAGTAACTGCACAGTGAAGCTGTCGACAAGAAGAGAAAGAAAATGAAGTAGCTGTAGGACGAAGGAGAGAAAAAAATGGAAACGAGGAGAGGTAGGCTGTTGGAAATAGAAGAGGTCAACGGTCGGGCTGAACGAAGAACAGGAGCCCATCAAGAGAGAGAAAGAGAGACCACGACCAAAAATTAGAAAAGGGGACCATCGCAAAGGGACTTTCAATAGAAAAGAGAAAGAAACCTGGGCGTGACAACAAACCACTAGCACACTAACAATCGACGAGGAAACGACATGACAAGAGAGAGAAACGGGTAAGATGAAACCAGATGGGGAACCGAGGAGACCAGATCTGAGCTGGAACTAGTGAGACGAGACCATATCGGGAACTAGTGAGACCAAATCCCTACTGAAACGGGTGGACAAAGAGAGAAAAATCTGACAGTAAGAGAGAGAGAAACGGACAGTGAGATCGTGAGACAAAGAGAAGAGTGAGACCGTAAGACAGTGAAAGTAGGAATTGTATGAGACAACATAAAGAAGAAATTTAGCGAAGCATTGAAAGAACTTAACATATTTCCAGATTTCTTCAAGAGAGGTTAAAAAGTGTTGTGGTGAACTTCTAAGTAGCAGTGGAGCAGTCTTTCAATTTGATATAGGCAAGATAAGATAGAAGAAGGGTTGACATGGTAAGTGATACTCTTTGTATTGTACTTGCTTAGTAATTGCAATATTGAAAGGAATAGAAAATTAAGACATCCATTGTAACTGGAATTTTCAAGTATAGTAGATAGTTTCGGTAAGGGAGAGTCCCTACCACTATGGCTTTACATCATGCTGACGGAACCACGTAAATCTTGTGTCCTTAATTTACTTTATGTTCTGTATTTTAAATTGAGTTGTGAATGTAGCTAAAGTATCAACCAACCCATAACTTAATGAAGATCTAAACAAGAACATCCGAATTGTCACTTATCGTGACTTTGGGGACTATTGTGATCAGTAGGTAGCAATAGACTACCTTAGTTAAGTCTGAGTAAGAGTTCGCTTTTAAGAAGAGGTTGAAGTTGTTCACTTACCTACGAATTGTGAATTGTGGTGATATTAATTCACCCCCTCTCTCAGTATCACAAATTAATAGATCTTAGAGTGAAGTCAAGAACTTAACACATAAATCTCGTGTGTCTTTAATTTGCTTTACGTTTTGTGTTTTGAATTGATTTGTAAACGCAGCTTTCTTTTTGGAATTTAATGTTACTACAAAAGTGGTCTTTTATCAATTGCTCCTTATCAGCAACTTAAGCCTCTTAACTAGATTGTTGAGGTATTTTGTTTTTGTTTCTGCAAATCTTTTCAAAATGCCTTTCTTTTTTATTGCAATGCTTACAAATAATATTTGGTCTTCTCTAATAAAATTTAGGCAAATGATTGGTCTTTTTACAAGGTGAGTATTATCGTCTACAAGAATCATTAGTTATCTTAATCTCCTTACTAGCTTGCTTGCATCCATTTTTCTTGTTAGTTTGACCATTTTGTTTGCAAGAAGCTTGAAAAGCCCCCTCAATTATGTCCTTTTGCCTTATAAGTCTTCTTTGCTCTTAACCTTGAAGTACACTAATCAATTCATCTAAGGAAATGACATTGAGATCTTTAGAGTCTTTTAGAGATAAGATTTTAGATTTAAACCTCCTTGAAATGCTCATAAGCACCTTTTGGACTAGGTTTTTGTCTAGAAAATCCTCTCCCAACTCTGATTTAGTTAACAACCTTTAACAACTTGTCACTATAATCTTTCATCATTTCTATGTCCTTTATTCTCAAAAACTCAAATTCTTTCTTGAGATTACAGAGTTTGTTATTCCCACAACTTTGAATGGGTTGTAATTGTTGTCTACTAGCTTTACGTGTGCAAGTAAATTGAAGCCACGTGGAAGGGCAAAAAGGTAAAACCACACAGAAGGGCAAGAGAGTAAATTCACTGCATAAGTCCTATTAGGGTTTCATGGAGTAGAGTATATAATGGTCATGAAAGACAAAGATCAGAGTGGGCAATATTGAGCATTCAGCAAAACCTAAACAACTGGCCAAAAGAGAACACCAAAACCTCACACGAAAGAACACCACTGGAAAGTATGAATCGAGTGAACAGGACCGTCGTGAACAGTACCATGTGGGAGAGAAAAAAGGAGACGCTGAAAGTTAGGGCCAAACAAAGAACAGTGAATAGAAGACGGCCAAACTAGAGTAGAACGGCGAGAAGAGAGAGAAACCCAACGGTGAATGGAAAAGTGAAATCTAGTAAAGAGAGAGAAATCCAGCTAGACAGCAGAAGAGAGAGAAACGGACAGACAAGCCATGAGACAGTGAGATCGTGAGACAAGGAGACGGGTGAGACCGTAAGATGGTGAAAGCAGGAATTGTATGATACAACGTATGAATTCAGCGAAGCACGTAAAGAACTCAACGTATTTCCAGATTTCTTCAAAAGAGGTTAGAGAGCGTTGCGGTGAACTTCAAAGCGGTAGTGCAGCAGCCTTTCAATTCAATAAAGGCAAGACAAGTTAGAAGAAGGGTAGACACAGTAAGTGACACTCTTTATATTGTACTTACTTAGTAATTGCAATAGTTAAAGGAGCAGAGAATTAAAGACATCCATTGTAACCTGTGTTTACAAGTATAATGAATAATCTCAGTAGAGGGAGAGTCCCTACCACCGTAGATGTATGTCACGTTGACGGAACCACGTAAGTCTCGTGTGTCCTTAATTTGCTTTATGTTCTGTGTTTTGAATTGAGTTGTGAACGCAGCTAAAGTATCAACCAACTCATAACCTAACGAAGACTCAAACAAGAACATCCGTATTATCTATTATGTAAGGTGTCTGAAAGGTGATTTTGGAGGCTATTGTAATTAGTAGGTAGTAATAAATCTACCTTAGTCGAATCTGAGAAAGAGTTCACTTTTAAGAAGAGGTTGAAGTTGTTCACTTACTTGTAAATTGAGAATTGTGGTGATACTGATTCACCCCCCTCTCAGTATCACAAACTAGTAGATCTTAGGAAGAAATCGGGAACTTCAGAGTTTCATGGTTCTAGCTTTAGAGTTGCCACCATACTCCTATAAGTCTATCCCATGCTTCTTTTGTTATGTCGCAAGCCATTATCCTATTAAAGATATTCTGTGACAATTTTATGGATATAAGTCAAAGCCTTATATTACTTAGAAACTTCCTCACTATGATACTTCAATTGAGCCATAGTAGGATTTACTAGCAAAAGGGAAGGTTTAAACTCTTTTTTGTAACTTCCCAAAGGCTAAAAGCTCTTAAATAAGCCTTTATCATAATTGTCCATTAAGTGTAATTGTAACTAGTAAGCTTTGTAAATAAAGGTGGAGAAAAACCAAATGAAGCCATATAGAGTTTATCAAGATTAGCTCTTTAATATTGCCTTTTGTCACTAAGAATTTGAGGTGTTTAATCTCTCTTTTTCATAGAAATCAAATAACACAAGGATCTTTAAGCTCTGATACTAGTGTTGGTTTTAATTACATAAACTATTGATAGTTTTTGTGTCTACTGAATTTCAGTTGCACTAATACTCAAAATTTATAAGTAATTAAATAAATAACAAGGATGGTAATCACAAGGAAGAAAGCCTAAAGGAAAAAACATGACAAAAGTGAGGTAATTACATTGACTTTTTATTGATCAATTTTTATAATATATAAATAGCAAATTTGAAATTTTTATATGGAGTACATGATTGCACACCGGAAAACTTTTGCTTGGCTCTCCTAAAATTCTCCGAGCACATTGCACAAAATGGAAGATATATGTGAATGCTCTGTGTTCGAACCAAGGGATAGGATCTCTCTCTCTGTAGCGCAAGTTTGAAAGTTATTTGGCGTCTCTATAAGGTGATTGTCTTTAAATTAACCACTATAATTATCAATACCAAGGTAGGGGATAGCAACGTATACCAATACAAGCACAGAAACACCCATGACATGGAAGGAGAATGGAGGAGAAGGTGGTTGGTTGTACTGGGGGAGGAGACGCACAAGAGTGCATAGTTTAGAAAAATTAAAGAAAGGCTCAATCATGAGTAGAGCTCAGAATTCCTTTATCTAGCCATTGACTTGCAAAAATATAAAGTCTACTTTACCCTTCAAAATTCACTGGCCTTCTACAGGTAAGCTAAGCAAAAGAGGGCAAACAACTTGCTCCCATATAACCTTGACGTTGGTAAAAAATTGTTACTTCTCTCTGCTACCTGGCCAGTTTAATGGATTTCAAGCCATGAATGGAGGACTGCTGCATCGTGCAATAAAGAGCAAAACTAAATCTTGTTTCTCAACTTACCTTTTGTTTTTGGTATACAGTTCACATCACTTTAACAGACTGGGTCACCTCACTAGCTTAACATTCTAAATTGGCGAATATGCGATTCTTTATGTTGAGATGCTTTTTTAAATTATATTCACAATATATATTTCTTTTCAAATTAGTTCCTCATATAAATTTTAACCTTTTTTTGTTAATTTACCGTTATGTCTACACGACATAATATGTCTACCCAAAACAATAATTGAAAAAAATGAAAAAAAAAAAAAAGGTTTTGAGCAGTTATATATCTCAATCATCACTGGGTTAAGTTAATGTGTGTAAGGTCAGAAAATGCAACAAGTCGGCGAATGGTTCCATAATATGGTCATCACATATAGGGCAAAACTGTCCATAAATTCCAGTTAAATCCGAGGTATGAGAGTCTGAGGATTAGCTGAGACATCAGAAGTTTCCTGCAAGTGAACCAGTTCAACTTCAGTCACAATAAAATCACGGCCAAAGCATTGATGATTTCCTCTCTGCTTTATGGTCCCATATAGGTTGCTCAACCAACCCCTCCCAAATTCAAGTTATAAGGGTTCTAAATGAAACCAGCATGGCTAAAACAAAAAACTTTTCGCATAGACTTTTTTATCTTCAGGTGAAATGATACTTTGGCATACCTCCAGGTATCTTCTCAACATTGTTGTTGTGCTGAAATTAAAGCCCTCTAGTGGTTCTCCCTTTGTACGAGATGCATGAAGTTGCTTTCTGACTTGAGTAGCCAGAGACTGAAGGAAAAGAAATACGTGGTCATGCATATGAAAACTGAAAAAAGCTAGAAAGGAAAGGGCAAAACACATAGCAGAAGTTAGCATTGCTGGAATGGCATGCTTGCAACTTGCAAGGTCAGAGAACAAAACCATTCTTTGATAGCAATTCGTACCTTTCCTAACTCAACTCCCCACTGGTCAAAAGAATTGATGCCCCATACAAAGCCTTGCACAGCAACTCTGTGTTCATAGATTGCCAACAACTAAAGATAGACAGATTTTTCATGGATTAGGCCATCTAGACCATAGACTCATAGAGCAGTAATAAAAGGCATGCATGCATGCATGAAGTGCACTGTGAAAAGGTCAAACTGAATTAACATGCATTGTTGAACATGGCACAAAAGACGCCCACTTATCAGCAGTCATTCACAAAACCCCACTGCATTTTAGAAGAAAACCATTCATTGCAATCCATGCGACTTTCACATATTATTGGATAAAGTAACAACTGCAAATAAAATATCCAGAGTACCAGAAAAACTAAACTTTTAAAGTACTTGCAAAATATCAGGCATGAACCAAATGCCCCATCAAAGAGCAAGTGATCATTTACCTGTCCAATCTTGTACGCATCCAATGATGTGAGCAATAGGCTGAGAGAAGGCCTATTGCCAGGGAATGTCTGCCAAATATAATTTGATGGTTAAAAATAGTGTATTGCATCAAAGCAATTTTGTAATCAAGAAGATGTAGACATTCACCTTGTGAGGAACAAGATGTGGAGGAACATTCTCCCTTTGCAACTGCTCTGGTGTCTAAAGAACAGCAACAATTAATCAGTTATCTTGATAGGTTGTTTCTTCATGATGAATTAATTATGCAGACACTAGCACCCAGTTCTACTTTTTTTCTGTTTTTTTTTTTCAATCTTTTCATCCTCAAATCAGATGAACCATGATGATATTCAATGAGCTATTACCAAAAGAGAACTCTAATATGGTGAATTGTGAACTCAAGATTGTATATAACTGTCATATGAATTTGGAAAGCACAAAATGCATCTCTTTAATTAAAGGATTCAACCTAGAGAACATCCACAGGGGAGACCAAAAAAACTACCTTCCCATATGCAAGGGCATCTGGCTGGGCAAAAAAGTTAGACATGAGTTCATCATGGTTACTCACAACCTCTCCTGTCAATCAAATTAAAACAAGTTAAAAAAGTACACAGAAAAAAAAGTAAGAGAGAAAAAAAGCAAGAGACTATCCTATTCTTAATCTTGACAATACCTTCCAGGTATACAGGCTGTTGACTCTTTGCAACACCAATAAAATCACATGGAACCACACGACCCTGAGGATTATAAGAAGATTAGCTGAAGAATATAGCTGCCACATATTATCAAGAATCTTAGATTGGAAGAATATAGTATAGTTCAACTAGAACACATAAACTTTGATATTCAGCTTTAAATTCCATGCTAATTGGACTTACAGTGTAAATTCACAGATGACAAATCATTCAGAATACACATATATCATAAGCAAAGAAATTATCAATTTTAGCACTACACACAGACAGCTCTGCCGATATATCTGCAGACTACAAACAATCCCCTCAGGGATTGTCCATGTCCCTAAATTTTCAGTCTCTTAACTGTGTTTCTCATATTGACATGTCATCTGATGCCTTGCAGCTATTATTATAAATACCATTACTCCTATTATTTTTTGTGTTGGAACAATATTACTATTACAAATATTAGTGGTGTTGCTGTTGTTAGTGCTCTCATTATTATTGGCCAAAGATGAAGCAAAAGAGCCTAAGTTAGTACACCACAAAATCTGAAGGCAGAGAGCCATACATCTGATCAACAAAGATGATATACCCAAATTCCATGCCTTTCAGATGAACCACTTAAGACATTGAAGGCAAAACAAACACATCATTAGCTGAACCATGCAAAACACGACCTACATCAGATTGAATACAAATAAGCACTGTCATATTCAACTTTACACTCCAAGGAGGCAGCCAATGACCAATAATCAAAGGTAACCACAGGGAAGTACTAATAACCAACTCAAATCACCATGGAATTCCAAATTCTTTTACGGTTCAATTATCCAAAGGCTAAGACCCATGGGAAAGAAGTTTGGTTCCATCTAGGTAAGGTCAACCAATCAGTTCTAGAAATTCTCTTAAATCCCCACAGTTCTGCACTGCATGCATGTGAGATAGTAGAATAGTGCTTTGCCAAGATGATTAATGTTCAATGGCAAGAGACAAGAAGAAGATTAACCCTAATATGCCAGCTATTTGTACAAAACCAGCAAAAAAATTTATTAAATGGCTAATGCATAATGAGGATATTATGAAGCCACCAAAGAGAAATCTAATATATTGTCAAGCTGCATGGTTTATCTAATATATTTTCAGGAGGAATACAGGACCCACTGTCCCTGAGCAATCATAACAGTATTGTTCTGGCTAACACAAGATGAAAAGTTTCCTGACATCAGAGGAATGTATCCTAACCTTAAACAATAGATGATCATAGTTCCTAGAATTTAGACTATAATAAGTTGAATAAACTCCCTTTTCCCACACCACCCCGCACAGCACGCAAAAGGGAAAAAACTTCTTTCCTTCTGTATCCATGCTATTACCCTCAACTTGAAGAACATATGTTCAGATACAATGTTTGTGTCTATGAGCCAAAAGGTTTTTGATTCTTATAATAAGGCAAATTTCATCTGAATTCACATCCTACATTTATTCCTCTGAAACTCACATCAGCCTAGTGATAACTGAATTAATGGCAGTAAGAGTCACTAAGAATGAAAATTAAAGACCTACAACAAAAGAAGTTTAATTTCCTTCTACATGCTTATGGATGGAGTTATTTTAACCTAAAAAGAATATCACATAATCATAGTGAAGGAAGCAATCTAAATATAAAGAGGAAATCCAGATTAAAAATATCCAAGCTGCATCAATTGAACTGATTCTACTTCCTATAAGCATTCAAATCACCTGGTGAATTAGTTGATAAAAGCTATGCTGACCATTTGTTCCTGGTTCACCAAAATCAATTTCACCAGTCTCAAGTGGAAGTGGCACACCATCAATAGACACCCCTTTGCCATTACTTTCCATGCTAACCTAAAGTGAAGGAGCACTAAGATGGTATCAGTACTTCCTGAAAATAAATATATGTCCAATTGTTTGAGGAGAAAGAAAAGTTGGACACTCTGGTAGATGTACCTGTTGAATGTGAGGGGCAAATTTCTCCAGAGCTTGGGAGTAAGGCAAGATGGCCTGGAAAAAATAACAAATGGAATTAGCCAACAGCCCAAAAACACATGAAATTTGAAAAAAGAAAATAAATGAAAATCAAAATAGTCTGTTGAAGAATACTCACCCTTGCAGGATATCCTAGGAATGTAACATTCCATACACTCAACAAACCTAGAAGCACCTGAGAGACAAAAATCTTATCAACAAATAATCAAGAATCTTATGATGTACATCTAGGACACTTGTCTTCAATGCTGCCACCACCACTTAATGAATAAAAACTTGAAGAACAACAGCAGGTTGCAAATGTGCAGAGCTTATACACAACCCAATTGTATCCTCTGTACCATCAGTTTTCCCGAGTGCCCAAGCAAAGTTAAAGGGAAATGCAAGAGAATTAGGCAATCAAAAATATAAAATAAATTTTTTTGGGCACTTACAGGTATGTTCTTGTCAAATGGTGCAGAATAAAAATGCTGATCAACACTCGATGCACCTTTCAAGAACCTTCAAGCAACAATTAACTAACCTTATTAACCATGTGATAAAGAAATGACAAAATCTTCATGAAAATGACTAAACAACGGGTTAGAAATATAACTAAATGTGTAGGAATAAAAGCAGCCAAAACATAGAGCACTGCATTTTATAAGAAAACAGATGACACTCCCTTTGTCAAGATCTTGAATTTAGCAAGTTGGATTTTTCAAGTACAAATGGTTTGGGGAGGGATCAGGGGAAGAGAGAAGGACTATTCCATTGCATAGCTTAGGCTCAGTAAGCCTCCAAATGGATCCCAAAAATTCTGAAAAAAGGAAGTGTTGAAGGAGAACCAATAGATTCTCAAATTCTAGATTCAGCTACAAAGAAGCGAACTCTTTCAACCTTCCAGCTTTTTACTTTTGTAACTACCGAAGGGAAATTAAAACAAAAGAATGTATTTCAGAATTATTTGCATTGTGTTTGATAAAAACAGAAGTTACCATACTTTTCAACCACTGAAAAGCCATATTGGAGGGACAGAGGCAACACCCCAACAGCACTGCAAACTGCAATGAATCATTTAGTAAGGATCAATTATCTAATTCACTGGAATCCCCTGTCAGAGAAGGGAAGAAACTTACCACTATATCTGCCACCAACCCAGTCCCAGAATGCAAAAGCATTATTTGGATCAATGCCAAACTTTTCTACAAGCTGCATTGAGAAGAGTAAGAATCCAACAAAACAAAATATTAACTTGCTACAGTCTATCCCAGCTACCAATTCTTCAAAGATGGACTTCATTACCAAAAAGTGACCTTTAAAATAACTATATACAGCTAGAGAGATTATTTCCATAAAATTTATGCAAGGTACCAGCAATTGATGTTCTAGAACATGGATGTAGACTTTACTTTGGCTGATGAAGAAGTTTAGACCAACTAAAGCAAGCAGAAGAATACAGTTTTGATGAAAGCCATGAAGGGAACAGGGAAAATAAATCTGATAGTAATTCGGATTTTGTGAAAATGGTACAAAAATTTCAATTTAACATGTTCTGTTGCATTAGCAGAGCAAGTGAAACAACATAGCTATTACCATAAGGTTAGTGCTAACAGCCACCATATGCTTTGCCACTGCAGAAGGTCTGAAACAATTAACTCAATTGTCATAATGGGGGAGAGAGAGAGAGAGAGAGAAATTTTGAGCTGTATTATTTTGAACTGCATAAATGCACAGAGCATTCAAATGTATCATTAATGTTGTAATTTTCGTTATATTCTCATATTAAACCCAAATCCTTAAAAACTCTTCAGCAAACATTTTGGGATTCCAAGATCTAATTTTTCACTGACCCAAGCTCTTGCGAGATCCATGCCCTCAGTGTTCGAGCATTCAACATTGTTTCAGCTGTGGTGAAAGTTTTTGATACCACAATAACTGCATTTTGTCACAAGAAAATCCAGAGTAACAATTAGTAGCCATAAAAGGAGAATAAGCCATAATCACATTGACAACTTGAATAAGTGAGAAGTCTTGTTTACCAAGGGTAGTTTCAGGGTTAAAGCCTGCTATACTTTTAGCTACATCAACTGGGTCAACATTTGCAAGACTGAGGACAAATAGTACACAAAAATTAGGATGAAAAAGAACAATATGCAGATAGAGAAAACAAAACATAGGCAAGTAATAAATGTGATGTCTTATGACCAAAAAGAAAGCACTAAATTCAATACTCTTTTGAATGGATAAAGCACATCATATAGCTCATACTTGATTCATTAGTTCAGACACTGACAAATGTGGAAAGGCCCCTAGGGCATGATTTTTCTATGTTTTCATGGTTATTAATCTCCTTCTCTCAACCAAAAAGAGAAAGACAACCTAAGCCCACATTGGTATCACTTATTAGGTAATCTTTGCAATATGAAGTGTATGGCAACTTTATCTGAAGATAGACTGAAACAGTACGTTGTTGAGATGACATCTCTTAGGCATGTATGCCTAAAAAAATGAGTTCAGAATTTTACTGCAAGTTGATTCCCTTCCACAGCACAATATTCAATATTTTCCATGATGCAAAGTTGAAAACTTCAAGTTATAAGTAATCCTACTGCTTACAAGTGCAATTGTCTTCCTTTTGCATATTTGCTAGCCTCTGGTTCTGCAAGTTGCCATCAATCCATTGGCAAAATTTTGTCACAAAAATCAAAACTTCAACAAAGTCACAGCTTCATTTAAGTTTTGAGAAAACCTGTTTGAAGAGCACTGTGCACAAAAAGAGGACCCAAGAAGCTTCCACCAATACCAACGGATATCACATCAGTCAGCACCTTTCCAGTGGCTCCCACCTGCCACAGTTTAGCCATTAATATAGAAATCCAAGCTTACACATGCAAACTCAAATCAAGAAGGACACCGAAGACTACCCAAGAGCCATTGCGGACCCTCTCTGAGAAATGCTTGATCTTGTCAAGAACATTCCAAACATCTGGCATGACATTCATCCCATCACATTGTATAACTGCATCCCTTGGAGCACGCAGAGCTACATGCAGCACAGCCCTGTTTTCAGTGGTATTTATCTGAAACAGCCAAACATGAAGCAACCGAAGTTACAAGCAAAGATGGTTTGGACTGTGTTCACGAACACAACTGCATAACTATATTCAAGTCATTAGTAAAAGGAAGCAACAATCTTGTCAACAAAAGTTAATAGATATGATACCTTACAATATAGACAACCTAATAAAGGAATTATTAGTCAAATCCCAGTCATAGAAAAATGGAGAACTTTTAACAGGCACCAATTAGACTTTGGAGGAAAAAGCTTGTATACACAAATTTCACATAGGTTGAGATATGAACTGGGAATTTAGGATGAGAGACCAAATTCTGACTTACAAGCTCTCCATTAAACATACAGTTGATCTTTTCCTTCAGATGTGCTGCCTGCACCAAGTTTAAAGAGACAACCAATAAGAGAAGTATTATTATCAATTCAATGCCCTCTACAACCAAAGTTATGAATAATCCTACTTCACCTCTGCCAAGTTATACAGTTTATCCACTGTCTCAAGAGTAGCACATTGCCGTGAATAGTCCAACATAATTCCATCGAACTCACTGTGGCAAACATGCAAACATGAGAAACAAGTTCAGGACCAACAAAAAAAAAGCACAAAAGGAAACAAGTTGTGGGAGAAAACAGCTGGAAAGAATTCCTAAAGAAGTCAAATAGTCTTAATAATAATCAATAAATTCACTAACACCATCATTGACTTGCATCGCTCTGTATCTTTCAAGAGATCACGCAAATGGGTCTTTTTAATGTCCTCGACGTGCGCCTGAATAAATTACGGATCAAAATCACAACAGTAATTACGTTAACAGTTCAAGACTGTTATTATATAATAATAAAGTAGAGAGCTCTTTTTTCACCTTCAAGTCCTTCCATGGCTGGGTCTCACAGATTGGGGTTGATGAAGCCATCGAAACGCGCGCTACGGGACAACCGTAGATATTGATCAAACCTCATTATCCCAAACATTCTAAGTGGACTATTAAAACCGAGGAGTGAAAATTTTCAAATAAAGCTAATCCATTCAAAGCTTATACAGCAGTAATTCTATATGCAAAGCGAATAATCTTGAGGAAAAAGGAATTAAAAGCAAAGGAAGAACAGATTACAGGTCGCCAACAAGTGAACAAAGAAATAAATAAAAAATAAAATGTAAATTTAAGATGAAACGAACAAAGTAAACTGAGAACGAAGGTTAGAGGATCCTCACGTACCTGAGATAGATTAGAAGCTAATGGAGAGAAAGAAGAAACAAAAAACAAAAACAAAAACGAAGAAGGATGATTATAGAAGTGGGAAATTGATCAATGGATGGAGCACAGTCTACGGCGGCGTCACGGAAAATTCGTTCGTTCCATTTAAAAAAAGAGGTTTCAAGGAAATGAGAACACGTGTCAGGGCACGGCCAAATGTTGCGTTAGCTTCGTCGACACGACATGACATGGCAGACGCATCTTCGCATACGATGCGGGTCACGGAATGAGGCGTAGCTTTCGATTTTCCAGCTCCGTTTGTTTTTTTTTTTTTTCCGAAGGAAATATTTTGCTATGCAAAACTGTTGGTGAACCGGGTAAAGCAAAACCAGAGAGAATCTCAAGGAACTTTCCGATGTCGCCCACTTGCGGGGAATTTATTCAACACAAAAGCGCCGAGCAACCTGAACAGAATTTAAGGGAACACTAAATTCGCGAAACATATATTAATTTTAAAATCCTATTATTATGTGTGTTGGATGCTATATTTTAATTAAAAAATTTTTAAGGTATCACGTGGTCTCTCCGTAAGAAAGCATGGTGATAAAGCAGTTCTACAGCCTCCGTCAAGGAGAGTACGGCATAAATGGCATTCCATTCGTCAAAACAGATGAAATTTGCTTTTAATTTGTACATAACTCAGAAATCAGAGCTTACATATATTATATTAATAGTGAATGTCATAATAGTTGACGAATTAGTTATTATTTATACACGTATTAAATATTTAATGTATATAATTTTATTATTAAAGATATTTTTTATCTTTAATATTATTTTCATATATAATATCATTATCAGTAAATTTTAAATATAAAATTTATGATATAAATATACTTTATAAATGTAATTATAATTAGAATATATGATTATATTTATAATATACCTATTATATTAAAATATTATTTTTAAATATTGTTAGTCTATTGGCTATTAGGATTAGACATTAATCGATCCATAAATCTAGTATACCTTAGTTTTTTTAATAAAAAATGCATTTGATTTTATAACTTAAAACATATGAATACTTGAACGAATATGTGAATATTTATTAGAAAAGTAAATTTATTAAATTAACTCACTATAATAATTCTCAAATGAAATATTATTTTTTTATTTATAGAAGTGCTTATGTGATGATCATATCAGTGATAATTAGATTTAAGATCATCAAATTATTTTATATAAGAATTTTGTATATTAATCAACTTTTAAGTTGTTATAATCCAAAATAACTTGTGAGAACTTGTTTTAAATACGATATGAACTCTATAAAGATAATTGGGTAATAAATAAAAAAGGTTAAAATATGAAAAAAAAAATACTTATGAAATTTGCATCTACATGTTTTAGGAAATGAATTAATTTATAATGTTTTATGTTAAGAGAAATCATGCAAAGAATGCACTCTCCTAATGATCTTCCCAAGTTGTCTTCATATGCTTAGAGTTATAAATGTAATGGTTAGACATTGAGCATGTCAAAAAAAGCTTTAAAGACAGTAAATGAATGCAAATATAGACATAAGTCTATCATAACTGATAGTTTCAATTAATTATTATGTATAAAAAGATATTTCAATTGCATCTAATAGTTATAATAAATTTATGTATAATCCTATATCCATTTTTTGTGTCTTTATAATAAAACTCTAAGCATATTGGCATCATGTTATCCAAAGGAGTTTATAAGAAGGGGGCAAGCATGGTACTACTTGTATAAAGGGCAACTAAACAACTTTGTATAACAAACCTGCCCTTTTTTTAAAAGCATAATTTTTAAAATTAAACTTAATTATGAAAAAAAGGACTAATTTATTATATTATCAATCTATTACTAATCTTATTATTGGATTGGTAAGTCATTTTTTTAAAATAATCAATGTTTTTATATTAAAAATTAAAATAAATTTCATAAAAATAAAATTTATGTACATAAATAAAATATCTTTAATATACAAAAAAAAAAGTCATCAATTTGTATCATTTCATAAATTTAGCACTAATTTTAAAAAGCAACAATTTACCTTCCATAGAATTTATTTGTAACAAATCTTATAAGTTATCATATTCCATTAACAGAATCTATTTGACTTAATAACATGGTCTAAAAGAAGTTTATGCCTAAATCACTAATTTATTTAAACTTAAAGAAAGTAATTTGATAATAGGAGTTGTTTTAATTTAATTGAATCAATAAAAAGAAAAACCAAAATTAGGAGAGGGAGACATTGGATCAACACTCTAAAAAATTAAAAAATGCTAGAAAGAGAGGTGGAAGTGGTTGTAACTAAAAAGCTATAGCTAATTAGTTGTTTAAAAGTAAAAAAGAGAAACAAGGAGAAAAGTTTTGAATTAAAAGAGGATGAAGTCCTTAAGTTTTGATACCCATTTTGAAGAAAATGGTGGTTTACCAGAAATAAAAGTCAAAAATGACATTATTTCATTTATTCTCCTTAGGTATAGTTTTTAATACTCATATTAAAGACAAATATTGGTCCATAAGAAGTAAAAGTCAAAGAAGACATTGTTCCATTTATTTAATCATATCATGATCTTTGGTTAAATATTATTACTAAAGTTTCCAAAGCTGTAAAAATAAAAATAAGTTTTGTCAAATTAAACTTTTTATTTTGTTAATCTAATAATCATGCATGACATTTTGATTATATATATTGTAGGATTTAAAACTAAAATAACAATTTGTTAGATTAGGGCTTTCTTTGTTAATTTAATAAAGTAATTATGGAGTTTGATAGTGAAATTGGAGTTTGTCAAATTAAGGGTTTTGTTATTATTTTAATAATTAAATAAAAAATAATTTATCAGACACATTTGGAGCTTTGATATCAAAATTAGGAATTATCAAATTAAGTAATTTTCTTTTTTGTTAATTTAATAATAAGGGAAGGAATTCTTAAATTTATTGATATAAAACTATTAAATATCTTAATCTTATCTTTATATTATATTAATTAAATAATATATAAAACAATATTATATTCATACATTTTGTAATTTTACATTCTAATATGGGTAATTATCACTAAGTTAGAAACAAAAGTTACTATTTAATATTACAAAATGTTGATTGATTTGATAATTTATCATTGTAGGATCATGGAACTCATACATGAGATACAATATGTTGGTGGCAAACATAAAATGCTTAAAGCCATTAACAAAGAATACTTATCCACGTTAAATAATAAAATAAGATATTTTATAATGTTTTTCTTTCATTTTTATTTATAAATATAGCTAAGGAAAAAGAGTGACTAAAGAAGGATACTAATATAAGCCAATAAGTATAAACAAGTGAAATAAATGGTACAATTTATACTAATGTAAGTTAACAAGTATTAATAAATAAGACATATACTAGAAATACATATCAGTGTAATCAATAAATGGAAGTTTTTGAAAAAACAATTATTATTTGTTCATTGCATTATTATAGGCTAAGTAACAAGAAAGATCATAGAAAGAGACCATTTCCCAAGTAAGTAGTTTAACCCACCAACCCAATTAAGCTAACCTCCTTAAGGACTAAAGGGAGTGTAAGGAGAACTAATACTTCTTTAGAGGCTAATCCACCATCTCTAACATATAATGAGTTCAAAAGAAAAGAAATAAGTTAGATAAGGATTTGGAGTTCATTATGCAATAATAATATGAAATTTGCATTCTAATATGAGGCATAAGACTATATTCCTTTATTGTTTATTAACTAGCTTTTTTGCTATATAATTTAAATGTTATTCACTTAATTTACAACTATAGTTTTCACACTCAACCAAATTAAAAGCAATACGTTACAAGTAACTAAGCATACAAATGCTTATACTAAAGACATAATAAGTGTGTAGCCAAGATGTACTATGTAAAAAGTAAGAAAGTTTTCAAGATATGTCATTAAGAAAGCTATTAACAATAGTTTTAAATAGTAATAAAGAATATTATTTTTGAATAGGTTTTTTTTTTTTTTTACTTTTTAAACAACTTTTTTATTGTGTTGTTCTCTACTTAAGGGGACAATATAAATAATTTTTCATCTTTTTGTTTAGTATAACTTGGTTAATTATGTAATATATGCTTATTAGAAATAATAAATTTCCTTTTTTAGGACCACTTATTGTACCTACTAATCATCATTTTTTAAAATGACTAAACTAAACAAAATTTAAGTTATTAAACTATAATAATCTCTACTTTAATACAGATTCCAATACAAAAAACAAACTTTAATTATATAACAAAAAACTTTCCATGTCTTCTATAAAACCCCAAAGAACACAACTTAATAAAAAGCACTAAGTCCAAATTATACCTAAATTTGACAATTAAAAGTGGTCAACATATCAATAGGATTATTAGAGGTATTATCCATGTCTTACACAAAAATCTTAAAGAATACAACTCAATAAGAAGCACCAATCAAGTTCAAATTATGTCTGAAATTGACAATTAGAAGTGACTTAGTCAACATATTAATAGAATTAGCATGAGTACCAACTTTGCTTACAATAATATCATCACAACCAATAACATCCTACATAAAATAATATTGCACCTGAATGTGCTTTGTCCTCTTATGAAAGATATGACATTTAATAAGGAAAATAATATTTTAACTATCACAATAAATGATGGTAATATGTAAGTCTCTACTAAGTTCATTAAATAGCTCTTTTAACCAAATAACTTTCTTAAAAACCTTGGTAATATTCATATACTCCGCCTTAACAGTAGACAATGCAATTATAGCATATAAAGTAGCTTTTCAACTAATAGTACAACCATCAATGAAAAATAATATACATAGTAAATGATTTTATCTTATCAAGGTCTCTAAAAAAATCAAAATCAATACATCCAATAATATAATCTTTAATTGTCTTAAACTACAAACAAACATCAATAATGTCATGCAAATATTTGAAAATCCACTAATACTTTTAATGCTCTTTACTGAAAATTGTCATGTACTTATTGATTACATTAACAATATATGATATATGTAAAATCCATAGTATACATAAAAGATTCTATTACACTAAAGTATGATACTCATGCCATATAATCAATCTTATCATTTTATTGTAAAGATAAAGTAAATGGAAGTCTAAAATGTACGGTTAATGGAATATTAATAGATTTAACATTTTATATATTAAACTTGTAAATAACTTTTTTTAAAGTACTTTTTCTCATTTAGGTACAATTAAACTTGACATTCTATATATTAAACATGTTTATCTTTCTTTTAAAATCTTCATGTTAAGTATCTTCTTAGTTATCGTTAAGTTTTTCTTCTCAAACTCTTTACTAAGTTAAGCTTTGACTTTTCTTTTTCTCCTTTATCTTTGGTTATTATCAATATATAAAAGTAGATACATAAATGACACATCATCACATATTTTAAAGTAGACACAACTATCATAGTTACATCTTTTAAAACTATGAGTAGTCATAAATATGTTAAACCTCTATACCATTGCTTGGTTGACTATTTTAAGTCATAAAGAGATTTTTTTAATAAGCACACATAGTCCTTTTTTCCTGAAATTACAAATTCTCTAGTTACTATATATAGATGTCCTCTTTAAGTTTTTTATGTAAAAATATCATCTTTACATCTAGCTACTTTAGCTTAAAATCATCTATAGTCATAATACTAAGCAAGGTTCAAATTGAACTATGATTTATAATTAGAGAAAACATATCTATGAAATCTACACCTAGAAATTGACTGTAACCCTTTACAATTAACCTTACCTTATACCTAGTTCTTTAACTCTTAGTGTACTTTTTTTTTAACACTCATTCATAATGATAATTTACTTACCCTTAGTTAATCTTACTACACCTTATCTGTCATTCTTATGAAGGGATTCTATCTCTTCTTACGTGGCAATCATCCATTTACCAAAGTTCTTATAATTAACTACCTTTGAATGTGTAGTAGTTTTTTCATTAGAATTAATACCTTTACCTACAATCAAAGCATAGGTAACTAAGTTAGCCTCATTATACCTCTATGATGGTCTAATTTCTCTTTTGGATTTATCTTTAGCAATATAATAATACTATAGTGGTGTCAGTGTAATGAGAGAGCAATATCTCCTTTAAATACACAAGTAGAGCAATTTTTAAGTTAGATTAAGGCATAAAATTTAGTACAAATTTTGAACTAATCTCAAGTTCTACTTGTATATTTGATTTTTACCAACTTTTATTAGAATAATCTTTAAAAGACAAGTTAGTTAACCTAATAGTTTTATCAAAAATTACATTCATACTAACTATGATTTTACTAATTTCTAGATACCATAGTTTATATCTTTTAACATCAGGCTTATAACCAAGAAAGATACACTTTATAGATTTAAGTTTTAACTTTCCATTATCAATAGAAATATATGTAGGACATCCAAAGATTTTTAAATTAGAATGGTTTACATAAGTACTAATCTATACCTTTTCTAGAGTCTTTTTGTTAATAATAATTAAAGGAAAACAATTTATAAGAAAACATAATATAATAACAACCTTGGTTCAAAAAAGACTTAGGTAAATTAGAATTAGAAAGCATACGATATACTTTCTTAATCAAAGTATTGACCATTCACTCTATAACACTATCTTGTTATGGAGTATTAGAAACTGTTAAATGCCTTAAAATTCCTTATTTCTTATAAAAACTATTAAATTCATTAGAACAAAACTCTAAGCTATTGTCAGTGTAAAAATGCTTTATTTACTTCCCCATTTATCTGTTAATTATAGTTTTCCATTACTTGAATGTAATAGACATGTTATTTTTTTCTTCAATAAGAATACCAAAACTTTTATAGAGAAGTCATTAATAATAGTAAGCATATATTTATAACTAGCCTTATAAGGTACCTTAAATTGGCCTTAGAGATTGAAATATAAATAATAAAGTGTTTCGTTTATATTATGAATGCCTTTGTTAAACCTAACTTTCTTTTGCTTCCTAAAAAAATACAATAATCATATAATTCCAATACGCTAATACTATATCTATTAAGATAACAACTTTTTCTTCGTTCAATTATCTCATTTTTGCTCATATATCTTAGACACATATGTCATAATACAGTAGCATCTTTATTTAAGAAAGAAGGAATAATGATTGTCATATCATATATAATTATAAAACCTTACAAAACATATAATTTGACAAATTTTTTGTCCTTTCATCAAAATAAAAGTACCTTTGCTAATCTTTAAGACTCTATTTTCATTAATGTACTTGTACCATGTGAATCAAAAGTACTTAAAAAAATAAGACTATCCTTTAGATTCAAAATATGTCTCGCATTTCCTAGTTTCCCAATAACACCATCAAACATCTTAATTCTATTCATTCCAATACTAACCATCTTATAAAGTTTATTATTTCCTAGTAACACAACACCTTTACATATTATCTCGTATGTTAAAAACCAATTCCAATTAGTATATGTATGAAATATGCAATTTGAATTAAGAATCCAATCCTTATAAAGTTTAGAGCAATCATAAAAAATAGCTAGAAATTCGCCATGATAGGAAGTATCTTTTATATTACAAGGTGTACCAAAGCTTTTTTATTGTTTTTTTTTTCCTTCTAATTAGTAATAGCTTTTTTATTCTTGTTTTGTAACTTATAACATTCAACTTTAATGCATTTTTTTTCTTGCAATAGTTATAAGTCTTGTTTCTATTTTTTAAATTTAATTTGCATTTTCTATCCAACACAAGATTAGTAGCACAATAATTAAGCCACTAATTATTATGAAAAATATCAATTAAATTTAATTCAAAACATATTAAGATATTTAATTCATATTTCAAATCAAATTATATGTTTTAAATAATTTTTCTAATAATATCCAACCTTTTTTTTTTAATATAAAAGTGACATTTGTATCTTCTCTTATCAACCTGAAAAGCAAAAATAAGCCCTTTTTTTTTATTAAATTGATTGACTTTTACCTTTATTTATTTTTCAAATTTCTTACTCATAATATCAATAGAAATATTATTTTAAATATTTTATTATCATAAACGTTAATCTTTCTTTATCTTAAAATTAAATATATTTATATAAATAATATAATACACACATACAATTATATAATTTAAATTAAACATATTTATTAATATTCAAATTAAATATAATATTATAATAATTAATAGTATAATAATATATACAATTATTTTTTGTTAATTAATTTTTTAATAAAAATATTATTCAAAATATCTTATCACAATTAATTTAGACATTGTAACAAAAATTACATAAAAATTTTAAATTTAAAGGAGCATCCAATCAAGTGGACATTTTCATGCCTAAAATGTCTAAATACAAATGCGGTGACAACATACAAACAAACACGGGGCATAAAATAATCTGGTCAATTCAATGCCAGAACAAATCCAGAACCTTCTTACCTATTATTAGCCAATGATAACGTGTGTTAAGGGTAAAAGATAACCGCCTTTATTTTGCACTGCTTGAGCTCTACCGTAGATTAGGATACCGAGTCAAACAATCTGGTCGTTGGATCGCTCTATTTTCTTTATTTATTAGGTTACGCCTTGCGACGGCTGCGTCTCTCGTTTGTTCATTACCTCTGGCCCTTTCCGTGCATCCTGAACGTGTCGTGGGGTTGAGCCTTCTTTGAGATCGCGAATGTAGAGGTTTCAAAGAGCAGTGGGTTGGATCGGGAAATCCTGGATCGTCGTTTGAGTGATCGGCCTGTTATGGAAATGTATGCGGTTGCTATGTTTTTGGGTTTGATCTGTTTCTTTTGTTCATAGTTCTATATGGCTAATTGCATAGATATTATGTCTTTGGCTTTGATCGTTTAGAAGACTTTTTTGCTTTGACGTGACGACATTCATTTGTAGTTATAGTCTTACATAGGTGTTTTTTTTTCTTTTTTGGTGCTTGACGGATCTATGCTGTTGTAGCTTTGATATTGGAGAATGGGTGTTCTGATGGTGGAACTTTTATGCCTATATTCTATGGCTTTTTTTTTTTAATTTATTTGGATGATCTAAGAAGGTTTATGGTCACATCCTGAGATCGGAGAATTTATGCGTGCTTTGTTTGTCTTTTGTGATTGTTCAGAGGAGTTGGTGTTTTTAGTATGGTTTATCTCGGACCGACCTCTCTATTCGTCTCGGATCCAGATCCATGGGCTCTGATATGTGAGGATCCAGGTTAGGTATGCGGAATTGGTTTTTTGGCAGGCCATTTGAATTTGTTATTTTGGTTTTTTGGTGTCTTATGGAATATTGATCTATATGCAGATGGAGAGATGAGTCTTGTTTGTTCGTTGAGCAAGGTAGCGGTCGATGATCTTTTGAAGATTCGTGCCTTCTAATCTGATGATCGTTGGTGATGGCAACGTCACACGTGCTGCCGTCTGGGTCCCTTATAATTTGATGAGCTTTGGTGATGGCAATGTCACGTGTGTGTACATCTCTGAAGATCATTATGCAGAAGAAGGTTTCGTGGTGGTAATTCAGGTTGTTGAATTGGTATGATAATGGTTTTGTATGTTATTATGTTCTGTGTAGCTCTTTAGCGTCAGAGGTAGTGTATTTCGTGTCTTTGGAGAGAAGGATTAAGCTGGTGAGGAGACGCTTGGTTAAATTAATGTTCTACTGTAGCTGTTTGTCACCTGACCTTTGCCATGACAGGTGCGCTTGCATGGCAGGTCAAATAATTTAATAAAATATTTTTTTTGGGGGGGGGAGGGTTTTAGGAGGGGAGATGGCACGGGATATTTATTCATACTTATTTTTTGCCCGGCTCTCCCTTCCTTGTGTAGTGTCTTGCTTTTTCCTTTTGTTTTCTTTTTCTTTGCCTTTATCCGTCCGCAACCAAATCATGCATCATTTGCAACCCAAGCCAAACATTTCATTGCCATGCTAGACTCAAAATGGTTCTTATCAAGTTGACCAAAGGGGTACAGTTTGGTAATCACCAATCTGTATCATCTCTTAATTTGCTTGTCTAGTAATTCATTCCTTGTTTACTTCACAAGGATTTAAATTGATGAAGAGATACCATCATGCATGTGCACTCAGGATTATTTTCATATGGTTGTCAAGTTTTTGGCAAAATTTGCTTTTGTCACAATACCTATTTTCTGGTCAAACATTTAGCTGTTTGCTATGTTCAATCATTGTCATGCACTTGGAAAGTGATAACACCAGTTCATGCATAGAATTGGCATTTCCTTTTTAAACTCAGCCTGTAAGCGGATTATGATTAGAGATGCGTTTGTAATTATTTCAATTACATCTTGCTTCTACTTCAACTCGCCACTCAGTAGTTGCTCATTCAACTTGCTAATTGGAGTATTATTTTGTTGATGCTGTCTAGTGATGCTAATTTGTTCAATTCTAAAGGAGTTCTCATAATTTACTCATAAACAACATGTTAAGCAACTTGAGCAGATATAGTTTCACTACAGAAATTATGGTCTTTATTTCTTCAAAGCAGCATTCGCATCTTCCCAATGCTTAGATGCCACTGCATTTTATCCATATCCTCAATTAACAACGTATTTTTTTCTATTTATTTAATCTTTTGTCATGCAAGTAATACCATTTACATATTTACTGTTGCTAGACCATCTTCGAAAAAATGTTTTATAAGGGATGAAGAAATTACTATATTGTCTAGCCAGTGGGTGTAGCTAGGATTGGCAGTAGCAGATCATACTGCCATGACCCAAATGTCCTTGTATTCATGTAGCATGTACTGTTTATTGTTAAGTTGTTTGAAGAGTGGATTAAAAGAAACCTGGGTGGATAGAAGTTGTATGCCTTTGCCACCTAAATTATTTGGTGGGATCAAGTGATGGCCCTGGTTTGTGAAGATACTATTTTCTAGCTGGGTTCTGCTTACTTTCTTCCCGGTATAACGTTGCTGTTGGCAGTCTATCAATGTTAGCCGGTGAAGATACTATTTTCTAGCTGGGTTCTGCTTACTTTCTTCCCGGTATAACGTTGCTGTTGGCAGTCTATCAATGTTAGCCGGTGAGCCTGCAACCATGCTTTATGTTTTATGTCTCATGAATTGTGATAATTTCTTTTTGTTCTTATTGTTTTTGGAGTACCTCTTTGTTTTACCAATGTTTATTGCTATTCTGCCCTGCAGATTTGTTGTGACCTGCTTGGTTTTGCCTTCTGGAAGGCTTATTTTCAGGAACAAGGAACCATTCAAATACCATTAATTTTGGTTGAGTATGGTGAATACTTTTTAGAATGGAATTTAGCCTCTAATTCCAAAGGTGTTTGGATCTGGGTCTTAAAGAGCTGATTCCATGGGCATGGGAAACCATAGATCTGGGGATGTTGCATCTAATCTCAAGTTCTGGAAGCTGCGATCCATTTTCTCCCATATTTGGCGTGCAGCAATTCAGATCCCATTCTCATAGTTTATCTAAGAGCAATGAGGCTCTTTTTCCTTTGATCCATACGTGGCTCACTGATTCTTGAGTAATGGAGAGTTTTTTCACATTTTATCATTTCATATATGCCAACACTTCTCCATTAATGCCTAGATACCTCATACCGTCATCTGTGGGTCTTTTATCAGGTGTCCTTTTTTTTCCTGTTCTCATATTACAGCTTTGTTAGTGGATTTCTGATTGCTTGACTGTAGTGAAAGCCGTTTTGTTTTTTACTTTGTCTTTCCCCCAGAGTTTAGAGCTGCATGAGTTGGTTTTTGATGCTGATGCATTTACGTTAATATTTTTTTCCCTTCCCAAGGTGTGCCTGTTAGGTCTGCGATGGGCCTCATGGCAAGACAAAGGGCCGAAAGTGGCAGCAGAGGCATTTCTTGCTTTGAGTAGGCTTGTAAAACAAGTGATTGTTTGTGATTGTTGTCGCAGCTAACAGTGTCTGCCATGACCTAAATTTGGGTAACAAATTAAGGTACCGTACTGGATTATGCTAAGCTCCCTTTTCCTCACAAAGATTATCTGTTCTTTGAGCTCAAGTTTCTGGGCGGCTTGTAACGGGTGCATATTACTTATGCATACTACTTAATTTTCACTGGGTCATATAAAAGTAAGTATTAGATACCTTAATAGGTTGTTCTTTGAGAGAAGGTAATGGTCTAGGTATCAGAGCCTACTCTTTTCCTGTAGAATTCCTGTAGAATTCTTGACTTGGCGCAGAATGTTAAGAACCCTTGGTTTCATCGGTTTGGTGCGTGTTTAAGAATATTAATAAGGGTGTTTATGAATTTAATATAAGAAAATGTAATAAGTGTACATTGTCTAACTCTTACATTATCGATTAAGAGGGAGATTTGGGGCTATATAAACTTTGAAAATTGCACATTTCAGGTTAGAGGACAAATTGCTATTGATGTTTCTCAATTAAGTTGTAGGAAGGACAAACACGGTGAAATGCCACGAGTATCCCCCTCCCAAAAAAAAAGGTGTATAAGATTGCAGGGAAAACAGGAAAAAAGTTATAGAGCTAAGTCAAAAGCGCAAAAAGCTCAGGCCAACATAACGGGTCTTTTTCATTCATTTGTCGTAGTACTCGGGTCTTTCGCATTTTTCACATGGAAAAAGTGACTGTTTAGGGTGTGGGTCCATCAGCTCGATGTGGTAGGAGCGCTCAAGCTTTAAGCTTGTGAGGATGGTGGTTCGAATCCACTTGGATCCTTTTTATTGGATGATACTTGTGCGTGCCTTATGTGAATCAATCTAAGATGTCCTGCATTGGTATGGCGTGGGTGTTCTTCGCCGCGGGGGTGGGGGGTAGGTTATGTGGGGAATAGGGGTTGCCAATCATTTTTTAGATTGTGATTCGTCTTACACAATGCTCTTGTTTCGGGTTCGGGTACTGCTGGGGA
>JAHLGO010000381.1:7459165-7499240 GCA_020615895.1 Ceriops decandra | reverse complement strand
TTTACACTATTAATTTAGATGCTGTAGCAAAAATTGCAAAAAAGCTTTAAACTTAATCATTTCCAACGAGATATCACAGCTAGAATGTCAAAATACAAATGCGGCGGCAGCTTATAATCAAACACGTGGCATAAAACAATCTGATAAATTCAAGAACAGATCCAGAACCTTCTAATCTATTCTTGCCATTGATAACGTGTATTGGGAGTAAAAGATAACCGCCTTTTATGTTGTACCGCTTCAGTTCCACCGTAGATTCGTATACCGAGTCAAACAATCTGGCCGTTGGATCGCTCCCGTTTTCTCTATTTATAGGAATTGCGTCTTGTGGCCGTTTTGTATCTCGTTTGTTCGCTCGCAAGTGTCTCTTCCATTTAGTTCATGTCTCTGACCCGTTTCCTGCATTCTAAATGAGTCGTTGGGTTGAGCCTTCTTCTACATCGTGAATCGTAGAGGTTTTGAAGAACATTGGATTGTATCGGGAAATCGTGAATCGTGGTTTGCTCGATCAGCCTGGTCTGTTAAGGTATGCGGTTGCTATGTTTTTGTGTTTGATCTGTTTCTTTCGAACATAGATTTATATCGCTTAGTGCATGGATGTTATGTCTTTGCTTTTATCTTTTAGAAGGTTTTTAGCTGAGATTGCTTTAACGTGACGAGATTCGTTCGTAGTCATAGTCTTCTATAGGTGTTTTTCCTTCCTTTTTCTTTGGTTTAAGGGGTCACCTGTTATAGCTTTGATCTCGGAGAATAGGTGTTCTGATGGTGGAACTTGTGTAAGAATTCTATGGTTTTTTTTTTTTTCCATTTATTTGGATGATCTAAGAAGGTTAATGGTAGCATCCTGAGATCTGAGATTTTATGCGTGCTTTGTTTGCCTTTTGTGCTTGTTCAGATGAGTTGGTGTTTTTGAGTGTGGTTTGTCTTGGACTGACCTCTCAACTCATCTCGGATCCAGATCTATGGACTCTGATATGTGAAGATCCAGGCTATGTACGTGGAATTGGTTCTTTTGAAGGTCATTCGGTTTTGTTATTTTGGTTTTTTCTTGATGTCTTATGGAATGATTGATGCATATGCAGATTGAGAGATGAGTTTTGTTCGTTCGTTGAGCGAGGTAGATGTTGATGATGTTTTGAAGTTTCGTGCCATATGATCGTTGGTGATAGCAATGTTACTTTTGTCGCTTTGTAGGCCCCTTATAATTTGATGAGCATTGTCGCTATGCAGGCATCTCTGAGTAATTCAGGTTGTTGAATTGGTACGATGATAGTTTTGTATGCTATTATGATCTGTGTAGTAGTTCTCGAGCGTCTGTAGTGTATTTTGTGTGTTTGTATTGAGGGTATGGTATGGTGGTTGGAGAGAAGGATGAAGCCGGTGAGGAGACAATTGGTGAAATTAATGCTGTTTGTCACCTGACCTTTGCCATGACAGGTGCGCTTGCATGGCAGGTCATATAATTTAATAACATTCTTTTTGGAGGGTTTGAGGGGGGAGATGGCACGGGATATTTATTAATATTTATTTTTTGCCCGGCTCTCCCTCCTCTCTGTGTAGTGTCTTGCCTTTTCCCTTTTTTTTTTTTTTTTAATTTTTTTCTCCTTTTGCCTTTATCTTTCAGCAATCAAATTATGCATCACTTACAACCAGGCCAAACACATCATCTTCATGCTGGACTCAGAATTGGTCTTGTGAGATTGACCAAAGAGGTGCAATTTGATAATTACCAATTAGTATCATATCTTCATTTGCTTGTCTAGTGATTCACTACTTGTTATTTACTAAAAAGGATTTAAATTGACGAAGAGAGAGCATCACGCATGTACACCGATGGATTATTTTCATATTCCTGTCAGTGGCGTTTTTGGCCAAATTTGTTATGTTACGGTATATATTTGCTGGCCAACAAACATTTAGCAGTTTTGTCATGTTTAATCATTGTCACTTGCGGTGTTCTCTTAATTATTTCAAGTCCATCTTGCTACCACTTGAACTATCTATGTTCTTGCTAATTGGAGTATTATTTTGATGATGCTGAAGCACTTTTCTAGTGGTACTAATTTGTTCAATTTTAAAGGAGATCCCGTAAATTACATCCCGTAATTTACTTTTTTTTTTCTGTTTTGTTATTGACATGTTTACTTCTGATTAATCTATTTTTGAAAATGTGAAAGGATGAATGAATTACTATATTGTGCAGCCATAGGCTTTGGCTATGATTTGCAGTAGCTGATTATACTGCCATAACCATAATGCCCCTATTTACATGTAGCATTTACTTTTTATTGTTGAGTAGTTTGAAGAGTGGATTAATGAAAGCCTGGATGAATAGAAGTTGTTCACTTCTGCTACGAAATTATTTGGTGGGATCAAGTGATAGTTATGGGTTTACCTGGTTTGTGAAGACACTATCTTCTAGCCGGGTTTTGCTTGTTGGTGCCCATTGTGACAGTGCTGTCGGGGGTCTATCATTGTGCTGCTGGTGAGCACGCAACCATATTAGCAGGTGTACCTTTTGTTATCGGGTTCTCATACTCTACACCTTGGGTAGTGGAATTCTGACTGCCGGACCGTAGTGAAAGCCATTATGTTTTCTTTTTCCTTGCTCAAGAGCTTTGAACTGCATGATTTGGTTTTTGATGCTGATATGGATTTACGTTAATCTGTCTTTGCCAAGTGTATCCTGTGAGAAGTCTGGTATGTCGGCTATGTGATTGCAAGACAAAGGACCGAAAGTGGCATGGGCATTGCTAGATACGAGTCCCAGTTACTCTGTAGGCTTGTAAATCAGGGGATTGTTGTCACAGCCAAAGCCAACAGTGTTGTTTGCCGTGACCTAAGTTAGAGGAACTAATTAAAGTATCGTAGCGGTCTTAGGGTGAGCGAATGTTTTTGGTTCAACGTATGCTAAGCTCGCTTGAAAATATTATTCACAAAGGCTGCCCATTCTATGAGCTCGATTTGCATGGCAATTGCTGTTGTAGCTGCCGAGTTAACTTGTATGTACCGATGATGGGTGTGGGTACGCATTGAAATTCCTCAAGTATTGTAGACCTCCTCACCATACCACCCTTCCCCCCCCCCCCCCCACCTCCCGCCGGCGCCGGAACAACACAAAGAAATAAGAGGTCTTAGGCTGCAAAAGAAAGGGGGAAAATTTACAGAACAATCAAAAGCTCGGAAAAGTCCATCCCAAACATGACGTGTCTCCTTTTATATTGTGCTCGAGATTTCTGTTTTCAAGTTTTTGTCCTGGATTTTTAATAAGTACAATATTTAGTTGAACATAATGGATTTTTTAATTAACTTTTATAATATATATTCTAATTTATAAAATTTTTTAAAAAGTCTTAAGAATAATATATCTTAAATAATTTTTTGTAAAATAGTTTAAAGGTAACTAATTTAGGTTGTAACTTGATGTGTATGTTTATATTTAGAAAAAAATAATTAATAGGCTCTTTTAAATATATAGTATGGTTTGTAGAGTTAATTTTCATATTATGGATTAATTAGAATTATAATAAGTCATTAATTAAATTTAGTTTAATAAAATTTAATTATTTAAATAAAATTAAATATAAATAGTTATAAAAATATGATATTTATATTATTATATATTATTTTAATATATTAATGAAATTATGAATATTAAATATTAAATATTTAATTATTTAGTAAGAATATTAGAAGAGATTGTTTAATTTGTAATATAAATAATTGGAGTTATCATATAAATTATTAGAGTTATAAAAATATTGGATATTACTTATCTCTATTGAAGCCTAAGCATTGACCATAATGTACCATTACATGTTGTCATGTTGTACACAATTGTAGCATATAAAAAAGTTTAATTTTAAATTTGTCTATAGTTCTTTTTATAAGTTTAAAATTAAATATAAGTTTTAAAAAATTTGTTGATGTTTTAGATGATTTTTTGTAATATAAAGAATTATATAAAATATTATACAATAAAAATAAAAATGATTGGATCAAATAAATCATAGTTATTGAATAGGGAGGTGATGATTAAAAATAATTTTATGAATTTTACTTGTATTCATTAATTAAGTAATATTTATATTGATATTTTTAAAGTTATAAAATATACTCTAAGTTCTTTATATTAATTGTGTATTTCGTATGCATTTTTACTATGTTCCATTATCAACATTCTAATGGGGAAGGCTAATTAGCATCCTTGTTTAGTATGTTTGCTAATGTTACATGGTTCATTGTTAGGAAGACAAGGTTCGTGATGAGTAATATTAAAGTCAAGTTGTACTTTGCCTAATAAAGATGTTTGATTCATACAATATGACTATTTATGTGGTGAGAAGGGCAAAAAGTAACCAAAGAAAGTGAGATTAAGGTGAAAGGATATCTTAGAAGACATTAATGAAGGTGGAGCTTGTAGTTGATGGGCAAGAAAAGTTCAAAGAAGTTGATGTAGCTTTAGAAGAAGAATGAATAACTTTTTAAGGAGAAGCAAGATGTTTTAAATTAAGTCTTGACAATGTGTTTAGATCAAGTGAAGATTTTGAAAGAGACTTTTTAACATAAGGTTGCTTTGTTGAAGGAAGAACTTAAAAGAATTATCCATGAAGGAGATTAAAGATAATTAATCATTTGTAAAAAGGTAGTTATTCAAAGGAAAAGTATTGTCTTGTTTATAATAGTTATTATTCCTTTAAAGTTATATTTTGAAGTTTAAGACATATAATAAGTTGAGAAATACGAAGAAAGTTAATAAATTTTTATAGAACATGGAATAATATTTTAAGACAATTAGTGTTGTAAAGGATGCCAAGAAGGGTAAAGTGTCACCTTATACTTTGTAAATATTACGATGGTATAATGATATCAAGAGGTTTATTTATACCATTACTATATAATGCGAGTTAAAAAAAATTAAGTGATAATTTTATCTAAAGAATGTTGAGGAAGAGGCGAAAATGAAGTTAATGCATTTCCAATAAAAGGAAAGTATACAAAACTATGTGAAGGAATTCTTTTGGAAATATCTAATTACCTTAAGTAAAATTTGGTGAATATATAGATTCAAAGATGCCTAAGATTTTGCCATCTAACTATTAAATGCTATTTTTGTGATAGATTGAATAGGTTAAGAGATTGTTTAAAGAGAGCTAAGTTTTTTGCTTTATTGGAAGAAAAGGAGCAATAATAATAATGTGAAAAGATAAAGATGAGATTTTTATAAATTTTTAATGTTATTAAAGTCAAAGTTATATCCAAGATTAAGAAGAAAGGACGATTATATGTAAAAGCAAAGGTATCTAAGACTAAGAAGAAAGGACGATTATATGTAAAAGTAAAAGTCGATAGTTAAGTAATAAAATAACTACTAGATACTGGAACTTAACTTCTTTTAAAAAGAGGAAGCAAAGTGGTTGGATATTAGGTATAACTAGGAGCAAGGATGACTTAAGGTAGTAAATTTGGAACTAAGGTCTATTTTTAATGTTATTTGTGACGTAAAGGTCTTGTAGACTTTTCTATTATATCGTTGAATAATTATTTAGTTGTCTTTGGTATGAAGTTTATAGATTGTATTAACGTCAACACAATGTGTATTTTAAAGCAAGGTAATATTTACATAGTGCCTATGGTGAGGGAAATATGCTTTTAGTTTAAGCAAATTTGGGCCATACAATTTTTCAAAAGTGTAAAGAAGTCATAATATATCTTCTTTATAGCATTGAAAGATGGAGATGAGGCTTCGTCATGAACTGACTTCTTGTTAAGTTCACTTTTGATGGTTAATGTTAGATTTATTGTTAATATCTATATATAGTGATTTAATATTATGAATACCATTGAAATATAGAGAGGTCAGTGGGCAAAATTAATGATAACAAGTTAATTGTAAAGTTGATGAGTTAATGTTGATTGTGACTTTAAATTTTAGGGGTAATGGTTGTTTGTTGATCGTTGATCATTGACCCTAAATTTTAAGAAGTTAATGTTGATCATTAAACCTAAATTTTAAAAGTCGAATCTGATCGTTGATTGTAAGGTAACCTGTGAGAATTAATGATGATCGTTGATAATCGTGTAACTATAATCTTAAAGACTTTATAAATATCCTTATACATCTTGCAAAGAGGTGTTGTAGAAAATTGAAAAAATTGGTCGAAGAAAGGTGAACAATAAATCTAAAGCCAAAAGGATAGGTGAATGGCAAAAAGAAAGGCAATTATTAAATGAGAGTGTGATTAGTAAAGGTAAAGGAGGTAACCATTAAAGGAGGTATAACTGGTTATGTGTAGCAACCATCTAAGGGAGTTATAGTAGCCATTGATCGAGGAGATGATAGCAAGCATTAAAAAAAGAGGTAGTTATACCAACTAAAGGAGAAGCTGTAGCAATCAGTAACCATATTAAAGGAAGAAAAATGAGGTAACCTAATAAAAGGGAGAACTAGGTGTAGTAATTGATAGCCACACCAAATTAGCAAAGGAGATGTGCAACTACTACACTAAACTAGGGAAGAGGACTTGTAATAGCCACATTAAAGAAAGAAGAAGGTATGCAGCAGCTAATTCAAGGAGGGATGGACATGCAACAGCCACGCCAAGGAGCGGTGTAGTAGCCAGCCATCACAAGGTCAATTACAGTTGTTTGTCATCATAAAGTCAATTGCAGTAGCTAGCCATCACAAAGCTAATTGTAACAGATTTGACAGTAAGGGAGACAAACTAATCAACAAAAATGTGCAAGCGGTGATACCAACCTGTGCATATACGGATAGCAGTAGTAGAGTATGAGGACAACAGCAATAGCGCGTGTGGATAGCAATAGTAGAACATACAGACAATGATAGCAGCCCGTATACGTGTGGAAAGAAAAAGTAGGACATGAGTTGCAAGTAGCAATAACAGTGCAGGCAAATAACAACAATAAGAGGAGAAAATGTGTCTCGACAGTACGTTCGATAGCTTATAGCAGTAGAGTTGTACATGATAATAAGTCTAGTAGTTGTAGTAGCGAAGAAGGCAACTTGTTAAGGCAGTAGGTGAGGAAACCTAACAAGACTATAGGGGAGGTAGCACCAGTAGCAAGGGAAGAGAACTTGCCAAGGTCGAAAGAGATAGCAGTTGCAGTAAGAGGAGGTACCCTAGTAAAGTAAGCCAAAGTAACAGGGGAGGCAGCATAAGAGAGATCTTATTGAGGTAGTAGGTAAGGCAACATCGGTAACAAGAGCAAAGATAACCTGTAGAGAAGAGATTGACAAAGCTTAAGCAAAGATCAATAGTGAAGAAGGAAAAGATTCATATTATGCATTAACAGTATGTATACATTGCGTGATTGTTCTATAGGAAAGGTTTCACTATAAACTCTTGATAAACTTGTTGAAAAAGGGTGGGATACTCTTGAAGTGATTAAGAGATCAACTCAGTGATCAAAGATCATTATAAATGGTTAAGGAGTGATCCTTCCACACATGGTTAAGGAATGATCTTTCTATAACTAAACTGCATCCATTGATAATAAGAGTGGATTATGTGATTTGGGAGTGATTATATCATACCGTGGATGTAACTTACACATTATGGGTGAATCACGTAAAAATTATCGTGTGTTCTTGGGTGCTTGCACGTGATTAATATTAGTATAGTCGCTTTTTCATAAAGGAAAAAAATAAAAAATTGGATCATCGGTTCTAACAAGTCATAAAGATTAAATTCAGAATGATTTGTAAAAAGTGAATATTTCACATTAATTCACATCCTTCTTAGTGTGAGACCTAAAAAGGTCCATATCACTTGTCCAAGGAAGTCTTTTATGTCTTTGAAGAGTTTAAAGATGTTATACCCTTTGAATTACCTAAAAAGCTTTTACCTAAACGTGAGGTGGATCATAAGTTAAAGTTGGTCCTTAGTGCAAGACCACTTGCTGTGGTGCATTATTGAATGGCGCTTTCCAAGCTGGAGGAACTAAGGAGGCAACTTAAGGAATTATTGGATGTAGGTTACATTCAATTGTTAAAGGCTTTATATGGTGCATATGTACTTTTCCAAAAAAAGCACGATGAGTTATTCCATTTGTGCATCAATTAAAAGGTGTTCAACAAAATAACCATGAAAAATAAGTATTTCATTCCATTGATAATTGACTTATTTGATCAATTGGGTGAAATAGGTGGTTCACTAAACTACATTTGAGATATGGATATCATCAAGTAAGGATTATAAAGAAAGATTAATCAAAGATTGCTTATGTTATAAGGTATGAATCTTTTAAATTTTTAGTAATGCCTTTTAGACTTACTAATGCCCCTTTCATATTCTACAATTTTATGAATCAAGTCTTTCGACCATTTTAGTATAAATATGTCGTGTTGTACTTAAATGATATTATCGTGCTAAAGGAGCTTATTAAGTATTTATAACAGGTTTTTCAAGTATTAAAGGAAAATGAATTGTATATGAAAAGGGAGAAATATACCTTTACTCAATAAGAAATAATGTTCTTAAGGCATATTAATGGTGAAGGCATTTTGCAATTGGATAAGCCCAAAGTGTAAGCCATTTAATGGTATCTTAATGCAAAAAGGGCATCTTATTACTTATGAAAGTTATAAGCTAAACAATATTAAGCACTATTATATAGTCCAAAAGAAGGAGATGATTGTAATAGTGTATTGTTTGTGAACTTAGAGACATTACTTGTTGGGGTCTAAGTTTGTTGTGAAGACTAATAACATTGCCATAAGTTATTTCCTTAACCAGAAGAAGTTAACACCAAAGTCAGTGAGTTGGTAAGTTGTCGTGGTGAAATTTGACTTTGTGATAGAGTATAAGTTAAGTAAGACTAATTTGGTAGTCAATGCATTAAGTAGAAAGGTTGAATTATTTGTTATCATAATAAGTTCAAGTTTTTCTTTGGTAGAATAGTTAAGGAGGGACTTGAGTATCAACTACAAGCTAAGAGTTTAAAGGAATTAGTAAGTAATAAGAAGACACGCCAATTTTGGCTTAAGGATAAATATTCATTATTAAAGGTAATAGAGTTTATGTGTCAAAATGACAAGGATGAAGGAAGACTATTATCAAGGAGTGCTATGACTTAAAATAGGTAAGACATCCAAGTACACATCATATGTTGGTACTTGTAGAGTGAACATATTATTAGTTTGAAATGCAAGATATTTTTGAATTTTATAGAAAGACTTATCTTATATGTTATTAAGATAAGGTAGAACAACGTTAGCCATTTGAATCACTAGAGTCCTTACTCATTTCGAACAATCCTTGGGAGAGTGTTTTGATGAATTTCATCATATGTTAACCAAAGTTTGAAGGATGTACCAATATCATGGTAGTTGTGAACCGATTTAGCAAATGTGGTGTGTTTGTTGTCATACTTTTAAAGTTTATAGTTGAAGATGTAGTATGCTTATTTTTCAAACATTTGGTGAAATACTAGGGCATACCAAGGGCAATTGTTAGCAATAAAGACATTCAACTGATTAGGATATTTTGGATGAAGTTGTTCAAGTTAATAGGATCTACATTTAACTTTTTCACAAGTTTTCATCCCTAAATTGAAAGGGTGAATGCATTGTTAGAGTTATATTTGATACATTATGTGAGTACCAACCAAAGCAATTGGACTAAGTTGTTTGACATTGTCCAATTCTTATATAATTTACAAAAAAAATAAGTTTTTGTCAATGCTCCGCCCTTGTCGAACTGATGAGCAAATTGCTTCTTTGATAAAGCCAGTGACTCCTAAGGATGTAAAGGATGCGCTTGGAGCATACAAAGCACTTGACTAGTGCTAGTCCATTCAAGATTGCTATTGGACAAAATCTAATGACTCCACACATAGTGGCAATAAGTTATAAAGGATATAGTCCTATTGTATTTAAGTTTGCTAAAAGTTAGTATAATAAGGCCAATATGGCACAAGTATACTTAGCAAGGGGCTGTCAAATAAATGAAAAAAATAGACTAATACCAAGAAAAGGAACATAAAGTGTTAAGAAAGGAGATTTAGTGATAGTGAAACTCCTTCTTCATCAAAGTTAAAGGTTTACTAAGGTGCACAAAGGGCTAATAAGGTGTTATGAGGGTCCACTTTTAGCATAGAAAAGAACTGGTAAGCTAACATACCGATTGACTTTGCCTTTATATTTATAGATGCATCTAGTGTTCCATGTGAACTTGCTAAAGTCTTATCATAATAATAAGGAAAAGTCAAGTATATGCAAGTCAAAAAGAGCACCTACGACCATTGCCACTATGCTTCATTGTGATGTTAAGAAAATATTAGCACATCGTGTTATTCCAAAAACAAGGCACTTATTTAAGCTATAGAGAATAGATTGTTCAACGGAAGGGATTGCTGGATAATGAGGCAAGTTGGGAGTATGAGCTTATATTATGAAATCATGTAGATAAGATCAAGATATATAAGAAGGATAAAATAAGGGTGTCGATAGATTGAGTGGGGGAAAATATCATGGTTTGCACAATTTTTAGAATACAAAGAGGTTTAATTATGAATTTCTCAAGAGTTCTTTTCACAAGTTTAGAATTAGGTGTAAGTCTTTATAAACTTGTAAATATTTTAAATACTTTCTTGTAATGTAGAGAATTATATAAAATACCCTATAACAACATTAAGGACTATTGGCTCAAATAAATCCTAGCTGTTTAATAGGGAGGTGGATAACTCTAAATAGCCTTAAAGACCTCACTTGTACTTATTAACCACATAATATCTATATTAGCATTCTTGAAATTATAGATTATACTCTAAATTCTTCATATTATTTATGTACTTTATTTGCATCTTTACTATCTTCTATTAGCAACATTTTAACTCTTAAGAGAAGGCTAATTAGCATCCTTGTTTATTAAGTTTGCTAGTGCCACACAGTTCATTAGTAAGAAGACTATGTCTATGACAATGTGTAGTTAGAAGTTATTATTTTGGCACCAAGGAATGTCTTTGACACTATTAGATACCAATATGTTTGTTTTTTGACCTACACATGCCCAAAAATTATTTAAAATGTGGTAAATGTGAAGAAATTTAAAGTTTAAGCCATTGCTCTCAAATGCCAATTAGGTTATTGTCATTAAAAACCTAACAATTTTCATCAAGAAGCCATTGATCTACAACTCTGCATCACAAACTCATTGATTAATTAAAAGGGGTTGAACTTGCTAGCCTCCTTATTGCTTGCTCTTGTTAATGTTATTCATCCCTTTTCAATTAGTCACATTTTAGTTATTGTCAAACCAATAACCAGCCTTATCAAACATCTTAAGATAAGTACAATAAGTTTACTTCCAAAAGATGTAACATTTAGATGGAGAGGAATCAATTATTGATTTATACATAGTTGAAAAGCACTGTTAATGTATTGTTTAATGCAAGAATTAGATTCAATTTATAATTATATGAAAAGAGTTCATAATCCTTCAAAAATTTTAAAGTTATTAAATTAAAATAAAAGGAAATAAGTTTCAATTAATCATGGTGATTGTTTTGCAATTTTGAATTCTATTTTGTCTTTTCTAAGTTATAGTCGATATATGGACACAATTACATTGTAAAAGTAAGAAACAATCCTATTTTAAGTAAATCAAACATTCTTATATTAAATACACAAGATTAGTCAATTAATTAGATTCTTATAAATCAACCTAGAAATTACAACATATGGATAACTTATGCTAATAATTATAATGCTTAAGTAGCTTATTCCTACAATCCTCCTCAAAGTAGAGCATTGATATCTAACATTTTTAACTTGTCGATTGTATTGTATAATACCTTTCTAAATATTACTTTTGTAAGTATATCAACTAACTTTTTGACTTGACAAATGAAAATTATGTAATCTTTTGATCTTACTTCTTCTTGATGAAGTGACAATTGCTTTAACATGTTTAGTGTGACCACATTACATAGGATTTTGTGTAATCTCAATGGTAACTGATACAAACTCTGATTATATGTAAACGAAACTTAACATCAATGTTGGTATAGGATTGTTCTAATAAAGGTTAAGGGATTTGGAATTTTGACTTAATGATTATAAATAACCAAGAACTAGAACTATAAGATTCAGACATCGCTTTTAAAAATAACAACATTAAAGAAGATAAGTCTATTGAATCAACACACTTAAGTATGATAGTTTATAATTAGTTCTCAAAGAATCAGAAAAATAGCTCATACACTCATGAAAATGGGTCTACCTCCTCCAACCACCCTTTTTGCCCTTTTTATATGCTAAACCCCAAAACCCTAGCTAATAAGATGGGTTTATTAAGGAAATTCGTCCAAACCCTTAAATAATAATAAAAACCTATGAAAATAACCCATTAAGATGTTGAAATTCGTTCAACCCACTATATAACAATATATCCCATGAAAATAATCCATTTAAATGCTCAAACATGGGCTTCCAAATCTAATTTCCTTCCTAAGGTCATGATTCTCAAATTCTTCCATAGATGACACATTTGCTAGCCTCGGTGAAACTTCCATCATCCTTAACTCGTACTTAGCAACTTCTTGATAGTAAATGTTGCATAACAAGTTGTTAAGAGCTTCCTTTATTTTCTTTGACCTTGCCCTTGTCATTGGTCCTCCAAGGTTTTGCAAAGTATTAACTCCCTTATTAATTTGAGCTGGTACAATATGACTTCCATTATAACCTTATTATCACAATAAAGATTCATAGGTTTAATATATTCAATCCCCAAATCTTTTAAAATACTTATAATTCATATCAATTTATATACACTATGAGCTATACCTTAGAATTTTACTTCTACACTTGATCATGCCACAACCTTTTACATCTTGCCTTTCCAAGTAATAAGATTACCCTCTACAAAAATAAATAACTAAATATAAAACTTTTGTTCGTTTGATTCCTTGCCCAATTAGCGTTCGTGTATCCTTTAATGTTAAAGACACCATTTTATAAGAATAATTAATCTTTGCATGAAGTACCTTTCAAGTATCTTAAGATTTAGTATATTACACTCATATGCTTTACACTTGATGCATACATGAATCAACTTATTTTGCTTATAGAATAGGCTATATAAGTAAGCATTCTCATTTCAATCAAAAGATCCAACATATATTTATGTTCTAAAAGAAAATTTCCTTATTTTGATCTTATTATTTCAATTCATAAGAAATATTTAGTTGTCCTAGTTCCTTCACTTTAAACACAATAGTCAAATATTATTGTAACAACTTTATTTCACATGGATCATCTCATGTCATGACCATATGATCAATATTTATGATTAAAGTTATTACCTAAACCATATGATTCTTTATGTTTTATAAACTTTATTTCTCCATAAAGATCTATGTTCAACTCTTAGTGGTAGCTCTATATAGACTTCCTCTTTTAAATCTTTATTAAGAAAAGTTTCTTTTAACATTAAATTATTATAGAGGCCATTTTCATTTTGTTAATATAGATATGAGAATGCAAATTGTTTTAAACGTAGCTATTAGTGCAAAAGTCTTTTGGTAATCCACTTCATTTTTATATATACCCTTTTTACAACTAACTTTGTTTTATATATATCAATGCTTTCATATACTCTAAGTTTCATAGTGAAAACCTATCTATGTTTGATCATCTTTTTTCCTTTAGGTAATCAAACAAGTTTTCATGTAGAACTCTTTTGTAAAGCCTCCATCTCTTATCATCCTTATCCATTTTAGATTTATCAATACATTTTATACACTACTAGGAATAGATACATTGGATAATTGATTAATAGTAAGTGCAAACAATTTAGACATTTTATGAGGGGAAACATATTTACTAATTATATATTTAACATTAGCTTTAAGATTAGGTTTATATTGTTTTTTTGGGACATCTTTATTCCATATTTGTCAATATTTTGGAGTCAAATTTTTAAGAGGAAGATTTGTATCGAAAGAAACATTTGTTTCATGAGACTCATTAGATATAGGACTCAAGAGTACCTAAAGATGAACATTATGGATTAATTCTTTAGTTAAGAGTGTTAACATGGGAAACCTTGTAGCTATTAATAGTTATGATTTATTTTAGAATCAACTAATACCTTATTCTCAATTTTAGGAATACTATCCAAATTTTGTTGACCACTTCACCCAAACCTTTCATTCACCTTTTCTAACTTTAAAAATTCAACTTTTTTGCTACCATCTCATAACATATTCTTTTCACTAGAACTAGAATTCTTCCTATAAAGAGAAATTATAAAGACTCCTATAAAATAATAATGTTTTAATTCAGAAAAAAAGACATCTAAAGTCACATGTAATTTCTAAATTTGATGATTATAGCACTGATATCCATTTTAAAAGTTTGAATAACCAATAAAGATACATTGATTTGCTTATGGATCAAGTTTATTTCACAAAGTCTTGAGAATGCAAACATATATTATTGTTCCTATAACCTTGTACAGGTTGTAGTTGTTGTCAATTAGGTTTAAGTGTTCAAGAAAGTGAAGTCACATGGAAGGACAATAAAGTAAAAGTAAAGACAAGAAAGTAAATCTATTGTGTAAGGGCAAGAACATAAATCTGTCACATAAGCCCTATTAGGGTTTCATGGAGGAGTATATAAACGCCATTGGAAGACAACAAATGGGGTGGTTGGCAATTGAGTAAAAATGGCAAAACCTAAAGCAAAACCATTTGGCAAACAAGAAGATGGAGCAATTAGCCAACCAAAGAGAAGAGATGTCTAAGTAAGGAGACAATCGACCAAACACAAAGAAGAGATGTCCAAGCAAAGAGACAAAAGGCCAAACACAAAGGAGAAACTGTCCAAGCAAAGAGACAATCGGCTAAACAAGGTTAGCATCCATATAACCCTACACGACAAAGCATAACCAATGGCAAAGGGGTAGATGGCTAAGCAAGGAGGAGAACGGCTAAGGTAAGATAAATGGCAATAAGGAGAAGACACGATTGGACAGCAACCAAAGGTGAACAGAAAACCTAGTGTGATTGACCAAAAGAGTATACACGGTAGAAAATAGGTGCTGGTAAGCCAAAGAGACAAAGTAAAGCAAGAGGAGTTAGCCAAAACCTAGAGCAATTGTCCAAAGCCAAAGAGGAAAACCATCCAAAGAGAGGAAAACCTAGTGTATGACTGGCCAAAGAGAGAAAAACAAGGGAGGAACGGCTGAATAGCAAGTGCTGGATGACAAAACCACCACCGGTTGAAAGAGAGAAGACGTCTAACCAACCTACATGACCAAGCAAAAAGGTGAACGGCCAAATAGGTGTGGACAGCAAGGAGGAGAATGACCAACCAAGAGTGGACAGCCAAAACAAGGTGGACGACTAAGAGACAGCACGGTAAGGAGACAACACACGACAAAAGGAGATAACACCAAGGGATACCTTAGACAGCAAGGGAAACCGTGTGATGGCTGGAGAAAATCATATGACTCACGTAAGAGAGAAGATAGCACACCGTCTATAAGGGAAGAGAGGAGAAACCATGAAAGAGGAAACCACCGAGAGAGCAAACCAAGCTGTCCGGAGGTGTGAAACGAACAAGTGCAAACAAGAAACGGTGGTAAGGCGTGTGACCAGCAAGGCGTGCAAACCAAAAAAGTGTGTGAGATGTGAAACGCAAAACCAGAAACTTAAGGCAGGCCGTAAGACGTGGAATGACAAATCAAAAGCGTGAGGTGAGCTATGAGATAGTGAGATTGTGGGGCAAAGAGACGAGTGAGACTGTGAGACGGTAAAAGCATAAGTTGTGTGAGACAACGTCGAGAAGAAATTCAGTGAAGCATCAGAAAGAACTCAACATATTTCCAGATTTCTTCAAGAGAGGTGAGAGAACGTTGCGGTGAACTTCTAAGGGGCAGTGGAGTAGCCTTTCAATTCAATAAAGGTAAGACAAGCTAGAAGAAGGGTAGACACAGTAAGTGACACTCTTTGTATTGTACTTGCTTAGTAATTGCAATAGTGAAACGAGTAGAGGATTAAGACATCAATTATAACTAGAATTCTTAAGTATAGTGGATAGTCTCTACCACCGTGGATATACGTCACGTTGATGGAACCACGTAAATCTTGTGTGTCCTTAATTTGCTTTACAATCTGTGTTTTGAATTGAGTTGTGAACGCAGTTAAAGTATTAGCCAACTCATAACCTAACAAAGACCTAAATAAGAACATCTAAATTATCTATTAAGTAAGGTGTCTGAAAGGTGACTTTGGAGACTATTTGTAATTAGTAGGTAGCAATAAATCTATCTTAGTCGAGTCTGAGAAAGAGTTTGCTTTTAAAAAGAGGTTGAAGTTGTTAACTTACCTACAAATTGCAAATTACAAATTGTGATGATACTGATTCACCCCTTCTCAGTGTTACAAACTAGTAGATCCTAGGAAGAAGTTGGGAACTTTATATATTATACGACCAAAAACTCTTGGTTTAAGATTTAGGAGATGAGGAATTGAAAGTCAAGATTGTATCTTTTGTTGAGGGGTTTAAAAGTTTATCACTAAGGAAGGTATCCAATTGATTAGGCAAATAGTAGATTTCAAAGCTTTTTTTATAATAGAACTAAGGCATGTTAATGCTAAAAAGGGAGGCATAAACTATCTCCATTACCTATTTTATTCTTCCTTTTTATCAAGTCATTTTATTACAAAGGAGAGTTGCAGGAAGTTTGATGTCAAATGCCATATTGGCTTAGAATCTGTCAAAAGGATGTAGTTATGAACTCTATTACATTGTTAAATTGCATACATGAAATTGCTTCTAATGTTGCGTGCCCATTATACTATGGAATTCTTGAAATGCTACATAAACATCATTTTTTTTGTAAAGTAGAGACACCTAAACTGTTATAACACATTTATAAATAAATGTAACAAAGTAATGAGTTTTAGAAGTAGAACAAAATTTTTGCAAGACTCCAAACATCAGAGTTTATAACCATAAAAGGTTTCTAACTTTTATTCAAATTTGGTTAATAAGAAATACAATGGCTCTTTGCTTATTCATAAATATCATAATGAAAATTTGAATCATCCAAAATTGAGAAAAAAAATATGGTTTTGATTTTTTAAAATATTCAAAAGAAATATGTCTTAAGCTTTGGTGCCATAACCATGTAGCTATTTAAGCTTTTTCTTCACTACTAGTTTAATATGCATGTTTGAATTTTTTCATTCATCCTTTCTAAGTAATAAAGTTTGCCTTATTTAACACCATAACAAAGAATCTTATGAGTTAGAATGTCTTGAAAAATACAAAAAAAAGGACTATAAAGTTATGATGTAAGAAAAAGTGGAGATAATTTGGCTAATAAACAAAGGGTTATATTCAAGGGATGGAACAACTAGAACAATATCTAATGTGAGAGTACTAGATAAGATGATAGATCGTTCTTTAGTAATAAGAGTGATAATACCATTAGTTATAGATATAAAGATTAGGAAGATAAACAAATAGATTGTAATTGACTATAGTTTCTAGTCATATTATTAAATGCACCTATATTAATAATCCAAGTACTATTCATAGAAGTTGCAGAAAATACATTTGTTAGACCAATAATGTAGGTAAGCAACATTTGCTATAGGTATCCTCCACATTTGATTGGGCTTCCTTTATCACCATAGTTTTCCCTGTAATCTTTTTTATTTTTTTTGGTTTTTTTAAGAATCCCCATCACTTAAGATAGCCAATGATTTCATATCATTATTGTTTCAAATGGCTTATTTCACCATAGTGACTACATACAAGGTTGTTAAACTTTCTAGTTGATTGATTATTCAAATCTTAATTGAGCCAGATGATTGTCCTTGCCATGTTTAGTTAACTAACATAGCCAAATTCTTAAAGATTGGGCAAAAGCCTCCCATTTTCTATCTTAGTTAATATTCTCTCCTTACATGTGCATGTGTGTTCTCTAAATTAGGTTTTGGGTCCTTTTATAAGATTTCTCCACTAATGTGATCAAATTCAAAATTAAGTCCATTCAAAAAAATATAAACTCAAAGCCTAACCATTACAAAATGTCATTAGACCACCCTTTCAATTGTTCCTTCCTGAGAGGTGGTCTTATGACCAATTTCCTAGAAGATAGCAATAAGTTCATTATATTATGTTGATGATGTTCTACCGTCTTGTGTGGTAAAAAATGATTTTTTATTCAATTCAAAGTGATAGGTTTTGTCTAATTCATCATAAAAGGTTTTGAACACAACCTCTCATATTTCCTTAGTTGTAGAAAGATGAATAATTTGTAGCATCAACGGTGGACTCATTGAGTTAGTAAGCCAAATTTTTTACTTTATGATTTTTGGTAATCCATGTTTTCAAATTGAGATCTTTAGGTGCTGACTTTTTTGTTTCTTTAGTGAGATATCCAGCTTTGTTGTGAGCATTAATATGTATCATTATAAGTCGAGACCATAATGGGTAATTGTTCTCATCTAACATGACACTGGTAAGGAATATTGAATTGTCATAGTTGATAATAATTAGTGGTGTTAAGGCGTTTGGTATAGTTGGGACAATAAGATTGATATTGGCCATTATGTTTCAAATGGAGAAAAAAGATTATGACGGTGATTTTAAGTATATGCTTTGGAATACAAAATTTAATTCATGTTGTGTAATTTTTTAAGAATTGAAATGACTTTGGTACCATGTCAAACAATAGTGCCTATGAATGGTTTTGGATTCTATTTTGTCATCTTCAAAATAGAGATAATATGTAGACACAATTACATCATAAAAGTAAGAAACAATCCTATTGTAAGTAAACTAAATATTTCTATATTTAATACACAAGATTGGTCAACTAATTAGTTTCCTATAAGAAATCAACCTAATAATTACAACACATAGATAGCGTAAGCCAAAAATTATAACATATAAACAACTTATTCCAATAATTTTTAATGTGATATAGTCAAGTCCTCTTAAATGAAAAAAGTTAAGGATATCAAGATATTATGATCAAGTGGGAGTAAAGCTATTGAAGAGTGGTGCAACTTTGGCTAAGTTTAGATACAAATTTGGATCATTCGGGAAAGTATTTGGGCCTAAGGCTTCTATGATTTTGAAGGAATGGAAATCTTATTTCAAATGAAGTTAAATTTAAAATTTTTAGAGCTCTAGAAAAATTGTTATGGAATTTCTATAAAGAGCATGCAAGTTGGTAGAGAAATTTAGTGCACATTATGTCATTTGCAACGACTTCGTAGAAGAGCATACTTTGAAATTAAGAACACAAATTTACAAGTAGACTCCTTATTTTGTCTATTTTTCAATGCAAGATGAATTTTATCCAAATTTTGCATTCAAGGGTGGAGTCACTACTTAACCAAGGAAGTTAGTTTATGGTTATGGTTTGTATGAACATTATAGATGTGACTAGTGAATAGGTCATATGGAAAAAGAATTATGGTCATTAGGTTTTGAACTCAAAAGGAGTGAGTATTAATAAATAATTACAAAAGACTCCTCATCACTGCTTAGGCTATATTCATCAACATTATTGCACTGTTAGTTTTCTTCCCAAGTAAAAATAGTTCCTTGTCAAGATAATTTCCACACGGAGCTTTGAAACTTGTACAACCAGCAATTTTTGAAGAATTTTTTTCTACTTATTTTTCATTCAAAAAATATTTCTGCATTTGGATATATAGCTGCACACTCTCACTAAACTATTAGTAGAATAATGAAAACATATGTATAATTTCAACTCAAGAGCTAAAACTATATATAAATATAAATATACATACATACATACACATACATATATATATAGCCGATATTCCATATCAAGAACACCCTATGTTTTTGTTGCTTGCCATATAAATGGGAACAATTCAAACGTACCAAACCATATGGACTTGTATATGGAACCACAAGCTCCATGTCTTGTCTTGCCATACGATACCACATAATCTTCTTGTCATAAAGATATTCAAGTGACTTTACAACACACGACAATAAAAAATAGCTATATAAGAGAATTTTCCAACTCATTAAATTAAATAATCATACACGACACATGAACAATTTATGTTGACACATCAAAAATTAAAATAATCAGCATATGGTCTAGTTGGACAAAACATGAGTAACAGTCGCTTATTTCACAAGTGAGTCCCGGCGATCCAATTCCAGGAGCTTTCTTCAAGGAATGGGAACCCAACGAGGGCTGCGAGGAAAAATGTTTGGGACTAGTGGAAACAAGTACGTAAGAAAATATTCCTGTTCTGGATCATGTGAATAACAATTGCAACATTACCTGGGTTTTCAATAGCGATAAGTCTTGCATGTTCTATACGCTTTACCAATACAAATACACTCTGGAACTTGAACGGAATTATATTTCTGGGTGACTTCTTGATTATGGGGGAAGTATATGAGATATGGTAGGGAGGCTTAAGATGTTGTCCCTAATAGTTTTGAAAAGGACATAAGATCCAACAATTTATTCATTTTTTGGCATGCTACATTTGGTTAACTACTTTGAATTGTATTATTAATTTTTTTTCGGTGTAAAGGTTGATAATTTAACACTCATTTAATTAATCCATATCAAGTGGATTGATTGCATCTCTTTTTCAAATTTTGACTATAATTATATCATTCAAATTGTTATTTTCAATTATAAAATGAAGGGTGCGATAAACTACTTAAAAATTTCATCTAAGTTAAAAATTATAGTCTTTAATATTAAAATTCTCATGTAGTAGGTAAATGAAAAAATTGGATCATCGCCGAGCACTTACAAACTAAACTAGTAAAGGAGTAAGTGCAAGATGCTATATGTCCAAAATGTTTAACTCATTTAGCCAGGGAAATATATCTTTGGCATTAGCATATTATCCTTTCTAACCATGGGATACAACCAAATCTTCTTACAAGTAAAATCGAATCTAGTTTCCATCTGAATATCTCAAACGGGAAGAGTGAAGAAAGAAACAGGAGAGTAATTAGGACGATAAAATCGTAGTTTCACTGAAAATAAACACACATGCCTTCTCAGCCTTGATAAAACAAGATTCTATTTACAAGGAATACAAATCTACGATCATACAAGTGTAACTTTGAAGATCAATCATCAATCTGAAAGACTATCATCCCTTTCCGATTTGCAGAAGTCATTTTCTGTCGAACCCTTCGAAACAAACAAAATATCACTCTTAGAAATTCGGAGGGAAACACACACACACCCAAAAAAAGGGTAATGATTGATAGCTACACAGAAAACCAGTAAAGCCAAAATATTGCAGTCCAATAACCCTTCTTGTAAACATAAGAAATTTAACCACATCCGGATTTTGATGAACTGATGTGTATAGCAGTTCAGGTAGAAGCAATCACACCAGGTGTCTTCTGATGTTTCGAGTGGTTGCTTGATAAGTGCGAACTAGCAATCCAACTCCTATGCCAATTCCAAGACAAATGCCAAGCCCAATCCCAACACCAACCCTCACTCCTGCATTAAACAACGACAGTTCGCCATCCTCCCCTTCTAAATATTCTGTCTTCCTCCAGTACGCGTTACTGTAATCTTCTTCACTGTCCAGTTTGTAACTTCGGTATTCTGCTATCTGCCATTTAGAATAGGAAAAGGCAACTATTGAGGTAAAGAAAGAGTTACCTAGGATAAAAAGAAAAGTCTTGCAAATGAAGGAAACCAAATTTTGCAATCTTGGCTTGGAGAACAAGCTGGGTTGACTTCACAGAGGAAAACCTTGAAATCTTTATCTATTAATCATGACACACGAGTTAGGAAACGTAGGTACCGATGCTACACCACCCAGACACCTACCTACCCACCCTCAGCCCAATAGGAGCCAAAAAAAAAAAAAAAAGACGGAAAAGGGGAAAAGGAGATTAAAATATGGTAATTATTGGATCCTTCATAAAACATGCCAATTGATGCGGCATGTCCCTTTAATATGTCAGCATCAGGATGTAAAATGACTCATCACACTCCAAAGATATCAAGAAGAATGACCATGATAACTGCAGCGGCATCTAAAGAGACAATGATGAAAGAGAGTAATCACTTGCAAGTTATAAGCTAAATAGACAATGACACGACATATTATGATGGGGCTAAACCCTATCAGTTGCTGTGATTAAAATTATTATTAAAAGATCAGTGCCTGTTCTAGGAAAGATCAGTGCAGCTGATACTTTTTTATATAGGTATGAGCACACTTTGCCGTGTTTCAACTAGAAAATTAATAAACACCATTAAAAATTTGTATTGTTTCAAGTCAAAACATAACTAACATGATTCCATCCCAACTAGCTTGTAGAACTCAAACCAGTTGTTTGTGAACCTACATCAATACCGGCACTGCAATATAAGAAAGTAAAGATGATGCAGGGGTAAGTAATAGAACATCCAGTTATAGCCTACGCTGTGGCAGGGTTTAGGGTTTAGTGTAGATTCCTGTGCAAGTCTGAGCTGCCAGAGGAAGGATATTGCAACGTGAAAAGGGGCAATTAAGTTCTATCACATCACTCAAATCTGTGCCCTGCCCATACCCATGTCAAATTCTAGGATAACATTCTGTTTTCAGAGTCTAAGTTTTGAGGTCCACCAAGTATGGGTCCTTGTATGGGACATTGCATGCGAGAAACATGTTTCAAGACAGGAAGCACGTCACAGCCTCAACACGAGTTCATCCTATGGTACCTTCAAGTCCCATGACTTAGAATTATATAATTTTAAAGTGTGCTCTTTAACTCCTATATGTAGAGAGAGAGAGAGAGAGAGAGAGAGAGAGAGAGAGAGAGTTTTATCCCTAATCATGATTAATTTGTTACAACCATATGAGTGTTTGTTACATCTAAGTTGTATTGTTATACCAACTTCGAATTCTTATAAGATTTTTCATCACAGAAAAACCAAACTCGAAACTAAAATTATGCTGGTCAATTGATAACGACTAACTAATACCCTAAGTGCAAGGAGTATGCCTCATGGCACATTAAATTAAAAAGGCAGCACATAAGCCCTACCTGATACAATATCTGAATGTCATATATTAATAAAAGATAATACCAGAAATCTTTGAATGCATTACCTGCAGATAATCTACAGATGACATGTTGTTAAGAGATTCAGTGGTCTCATTCTCTGGAATTGCATCCAATTTACCCTTTCTATTATGCTTCTTGTGATAGGTAGGCTGCAAAGTCTTGGTTAATATAATGGGTGTGCTTGAGAAGCAGCCTGTAACATAAACTTCAATGGTCGGTAATACTGATTCAGGATTGGAAGATTGCTTTCCTTTCAAGAATCCAGTACCGGCATTGATCCCTGATTCACAACTCATGCTCCACTGCTTCAAGTTGCCCTTTGATTCCCCAGTAATACCATTACTGCAGGAAATGTCCATGACTCCGGACAGAATGAGAGCATCTTTATCAAAGACCTCAAATTTCACACCCCCAGTTATTCTGATACTGTCTGTGCCTACAAATGTGGCTTCCTCAGATTTTTTATCCATCCTGTCCCTTCTAAGAAGTGAGAAGACACCTTCAGAATACATGCTACTTCTATTGCCATTAACTTCCAAAAGGGTGTCAGGGCTTAGAGGAATATGATTGAGAGTGAGAAATTCTGGGGTCGATTCATCAACACGGAAATTACTGATCCTAACATAAAAGACTCTCAAATCAAACCAAGGCGATGACAATTTGGCCATGCAGAGCTTAAATGGAGAGCATCTTACAATCTGAAGATCTGAATCTGCAGCTTCACCGTTACATGATGCTTCATAAGAACCCTCCATGATGATCCAGGAGCTTAATCCTCACCGAAACCTCCCAATTTGGATTGAATTGATAAAATCCAGAGAACCATCATGCTGTTGACCTCAGATATCCAGAATAGACCTGATTTCGGAATCAAATAGAAGATTTGGTAATATTTATAAACACAAAGAGTAAGCGAGAGAGAGAGAGAGAGAGAGAGAGAGTCAGAAGAGATTTTAAGATATAGGAGTGATGCTTGGATTGATAGTCGTTTGCATGCAGACCTAATATTTAGGAAACTGAAAGCCTTGAAATAAGGAGAAGAGAGAAGAAAAAATCATAATGAGCAATCCAACTGTTAATCTATAAGACACTTACACAAGTGAAACGCACGCACACGCCGTAATATCTATTTCTTGAGCATGTGCAAAAATGAAAGGCAAAATCAAAGAAAACAGACTCCATCCATTGGAGGATATCACTAGAAACAACAAACACTAGAAAAGACCAACAAAAAAAAAAAAATGTTTGGACTGAGAAGCAAAATATAGAGATTCAGAGGGGAAAAACAAGAAACAATTTTTATGCATAATTAGCCTCAGGCTATACCCTCCAAAAAAAAAAAAAAAAAAAAAGAAAAAAAGCAGGATGAAAACAGGGAAATGGATAGTGTAGTTTTGGAAACGGAGGAACCTACCAAAAAAACAAAGCATCTACGGCCAACTCACAAACCAATACTAGTTTAATTCCGTAGCTTCTTCACACAGCTCAGTTGAAATATCTCAGGTAAAAGAGAGACGTCGGATTTAAGGATTTTACAAACTCTTCCGAGTTCCAACAGTCTTCACTGCTTAACACCCCCGAAAAATAGAAGACACAAGAAGAAAACCACAGAAATACAGATATATATATATATATAGGCCAGTCTACGGCATGCCAAACAAATCGCCGGCAACTAACCGAGACGGCACGCAACCTTTCAATTCCTCTCCCCTGCCTCCCTCTTATGTGTCTGAGGCTCTAAGCGCGTGTTAAGAGGGCCATTACACTTGCACAAGAAACCTTTTACAACCACAATTCATTATTCATTTAAAAGATAAAAAAAGAAAATTCTTTTAAACTGTTAACAAAGGCCAGCTTTGTTGGAGAAAGGAACCAGCCGACTTCCAACGTCGCTTTCGGCCATCTGGGGGTAGTGGTGGTGGTGGTGGTAGCTGTAGGGTTCAATTGAATCCTCTGCATTTGCATTACGCAATTAGTTGTGGCTTATAATATTTGAACTTCACCATCTAAAAAGAATATGTCATGTCACCTTCCTCCTCCGAACGAGGTTTTTCCTTTTTATTAAAAACATGGAATTATACAGCAAATATTTATTTTTTATTTTCAATTTAGAATATAAAAATTTTAAATTTTAAATGTTAATTATTAAAATATCTCAAACAAAACTCCAAATGAATAAGATTTCTACGAATCACATTGTTTACAAATTTAGACCTTTAAATTAAATATTTGGTGGGCATGGCCTGACCTTGACCTTTCTCTTTCCCGTAAGAAAAAATAATAAAAATTGGTGAACTCGTTTACGAATGACAAATTTGTTGTGCCCAATCTTTTTCTTTTCTTTTTCTTTTAAGAATTTGAGGGAAAAAAAAATTATGTAGTTCTATATGGCCTACAGCTATTTTGAATATCAAAGAGATAAAAAGAGACAATATTGGAACCATCCTCTGTGACTGAGCATGGTCGTTGTGTTGTACTTAGGTTTCTTTATCTTAAACCACAGCGGGGGGCTAAAGAGTGCGATTGAGCTATGGTTGCCCTTGTGTGGATGCATGGGGCCATCGAGCCTGAAATGCTCCCCTATCCAGGCCCAACTATTTTGAGACAGGTCATCCCAAAAATTCACAATTATTAGTCCAACTTTGATCAGTATGTGAATTTCGTACAATTGGAGTCCGATTCATAACCATGTGAACAAGATTCAAGCCTCTTATAATTTTTTTTGCTTCTTTTGAAAAAATTAAACAAGTTTTAAAATAATAAATTTAAATAAAAATAATTAATTTAAATATTATGTATCCATTATCTTATATTAATTAATATTTAACATACAATATAAAATATTTTTTTATAAAATATAAAAATTAATTGTATTTACATAATTTTTTTATTTTTGGAATTCACCTTATTAATTTTTTTTTTAAAAAAATGACCTAGACTACCCTCGTTCCCCTTCTTCTTCTTACCCTCGTTCCCCTTCTTCTTCTTCTTCTTCTTCTTCTTCTTCTTCTTCTGGAGTTTGGGGGGACTAAAGATGGGGGCATCAAGTCCCTCCCATTTCGTTTAATAAAATAATATTTTTCTTTGATCTTTGTGACAACGTTAGCATACAATCCGTCATTTTACATACAAAGACTGCGCAAAGGGAGGCGAAGTATCAAAATGGCAAAAGCGAGAGTGCCCATAGGCAGCCAGCCATAGTCTCTCAAGAAGCGGGAGGAGTCGGCGTAGGCGCAAAAGAAGAGTCAAATAAAATCCCCGAAGAGCGACAAACTACCCATTTGGCAATCCAACCCGTGGCCTTCCTCACTTCGGTGGGTCTAAAAACGAGGTCTGTTCATAATATTGTTTTCTACGAAAATCTGTCAAAAACGCAAGCGCAACGTTAGTCATTATGATGCAATAATATGTTGCCATGCATCTAGTCTGACTTAATTTTTAGTATTTTATTTTTTTATTTTTATCTAATTGAGGTAGGAATTTTTTATGACAAAAAAAATTCTCTTATACAAAATTTAAATTTTTAATACAATCTTAGTTCTTAATTATACTGATTTCTTCTTCGATTATGAAAGGCATAATTAATAGTAAGTAAATGACTAAATGAAAAAACTTATGGAAATTGACATTTTTTCAAGTTAATTGGTTCAATTTCAATAAATTTCAAGCTTTTATTTTCAATGCATGGAAATTATGATTTATACTGACTTATTATAATTCAACTTAAGTTGCACAAATTATTAAATTTAATTTAGTAACTATTAACTTTAAAATTTAGTGCCAAATTTGAGATTCAATTTTTAAATTTTATTTATAATTAAAATCTCTCTCCTTAACTAGGTGAACTAACTTTTTCCTTAAAAAAAACTTATGTTACACATGATTTAAATGTAAGAAAATTTTTGGATGGGTTCAATTAGAGATACTAATTAAGGACAAATGGTGTGTGTATATATTTATTTACATCTAAGTATTAAAGTAAGTGAGAAAAATTCTCACCTTTTTTTTTCTTTAATTCTAGATGTCAAAACAAATTAATGTGGCAAAATTCTTAACTTTATGAAAACTTATTTATTTATTAGAAAAACCAATAAAAATTTGTATTTTTTTTATAAAAAAGAGATTATGATAAATATAGTTAGAAAGGTGTCTTCTTAGGAGTTTTAATCCAAAGTACAAATGGTTTTGAATGTTAAAGGCTCACTATTAAGAAGTTGAGCTTTTAGGGTCTAGGTGAATTCATTATTTCAATTTGTAAGGTTTTGAAAAGGTTTGTTTATCTAAAAAGGTTTAAAAATAAGATTTTTAATTATAAAGGAACTTACCTTAGAAGATTTTGATAAGGTTGTAATTCTAACGTTAGTTTTCTAAAGTTGTTTTCTACTTTAGAACATTAAGTTCTTAAAGTATGCAAACAAACATTTGTAAAATTATTTTGATGTATGATCATTTTGGAAAGTTTTTTGAAATCATCATTTTCTTAAGGAATTTTGTGTGAAGACAAATCAATTGTAACTTATTGATGTTTAAACTTTAATTGTTTCAAAAAAGGATGTTTTACCTTAATTATTTCATTATTTGCAGTAATACATTCTTTAAATTTGTTTCTTAAAACAATAAGGCTTACAATTTTGTGAAAGGATATAAAATATTATTTTATAAAACATATATTTTAAATCACTCAAAGAACAAAATATATGCTCTTTGTTGAAAATAAAATCATAAAATTAAGTTTGTATTTAAACTCTAGTTTGTAAAATGTTTTTAAAAAACCATTCTTTTTTTCAATGTTATGTTTTGCATAGAAATCATTATACAAATATTTTTTATCAATCTAAAAATCTTTTTCCAAAACATAAAGTTCAAGTGGAATGTTTTCAATGATGGAAAAGGATGTTGGTGATTGAATTGTATAAATTAGATGTGGGATATTTTTATAATAGTTGCACTTTGTAAAGATAAAGTAAGAAGGTCAAATGTAGAATATCTAAGTGGTAAAGATGAATTTCATTCTTTGTAAGGTGTATTAATGATAGAAGGAATTTAAATAAAGGGTTTCAAGTCAATAGTAAATGATGTAAAGGCTATTTTTAAAAATTAAGAAGTGATTGGGTTGATGTTGAAAGTAAGAACAAATTTTCCATATAAATGTTGTTTAATTTTGAAAATTTCTATATTTAGTCTAATTTATGGTTCAAGTTGTGGAGGTATCACTCCTTTTAAGGTTTATTCTTCTAGAATGGTAACATCTTTTCACTAAATTACTTTTAAAATGATTAAATATGAATTTTTTTTAATTTCAATTTAAAGTAGGAGAGTTTCTTCTATTTTGGATTGAAATTGGTGTTTTGATGCAAATGTAAAAATCATGACTTTGTAGTAAATTTTGAAAATTAAGGTTACAAGAATAAATCCTTCCAGCATTTTGTAATTATAAGTCTTGATTTGTAAAACCAAATTTTATAAAATATTTTTATCATGTAAGGACATTGTAAAGTTTAGATAATATACAAAAGAAATAAGTCCACTATACAAACTAGACTTAATAGTGCTAAGTAATTAACTTTGAAAATTTGTAAATCATGCATCTTTAAGGACTGCAAATATGGATGTATTTAATCTTTCTTTTATAAGAGGCTTGATTCTTATTTGAACAAGTCTTATATTGATGTATTTGTAATGTTTCACTTTATGTTGTTATAAAGATTTTGAAAAAATAAGTCGTATAGTCTTAAAAGGTTTTGAAATTTGGATACTTTCTTTTTAATTTTAATAGTAAAATTAGTTTTAAAAATTTTAAATTTTGAATATTTGTAAATTTGATCTTTTTGTACCCTAGGGATTTCCTAGTAATTAATCCCTTTGATAAAGTCTTTTAAGGTTATTTCTTTATTATGAATTCTAGAAGGGATTGGGAGGAGGAATAGGAGTTATTTTGCACATAATGGGATTCACATCTACGGGTTAAATGATATTGGTTCCTATAGTTCAAGAGGTCGTTGATAGATATAGAGTTCGTTTAATACATAAATAAGATAAATCCAAACAATTAAAGGCAAAAGGTTTCAAAAAATTATTATTAAATAGTAAATATAAACAATAATTATATAAGAATTAAGAAAGTAAAGAGGCTCTAATACTATAAGGAGAAGGCAAAGCATAAAAACATATGCAAGGATGTAACAATAGGGCAAAAATCATATTAATTAAAACATAAAACAATTTTATTAATATAAAGGTACACTATAAAGCATTGTAAATTGGATTAATGCCTTCTCTAAAGAATAAAGTCTTTATTTATAAACTAAAGCAGTTTTAGAGTTTGAACTTCAAGTTTGTTATAGTCCACAAAAAGTTGTTTTGTTATTTTGTAGGGTTAGTACTCATGAGCATTTGTCTACATTAAAAGTTGTTTTATTGTTTTGCAAAGTTGATAATTACAAGTATCAATTCACATTAAGAGTTGTTTTATTATTTTACAACACTGGAAACTACTTTACTTTTTTTTTTTTTTGGTTCAATGAGAGGGAAAATGTTAAGACAATCATCCTTATTTTTATCTAGACCAATTGTAATAACAGGGTACAACATAATTTTATAGAAAATGCACAATTGAAAAAAAATTATTTTTCAAAAACATTTTACAAACTCGAGGTTAAATACAAACTTAATTATATGATTTTATTCTTCAATAAAAGGCAAATATTTTATTTTTTGATTAGTTTGAAATACATGTTTTGCAAAATAATATTTTATATCCTTTTCAAAAAACTGGAAGTCTTATTATTTTGAGAAACAAATCCAAAAACTAGATTACTACTAATGATGAAATAATTGAGACAAAACATCCTCTTTTAAGACAAATGAATCTTAAACATCAATAGGTTGCAATTGATTTGTCTTCATACAAAATTCTCCAAAAAGATGATGATTTCAAAAACTTTCCAAAATTATTGTATATCAAAATAATTTTACAAATACTTATTTACATACTTTAGTAATTTAGCTTTCTAGAGTAGAAAAAATTTTTAGAAAATTGAAATTAAAATTACAACCCCATTAAAATCTTCCAAAGTAAGTTCCTCCATAATTAAAAATTCAGTGATGATAGGTCAACCATGGCGTTGAGGAGTCAACATTGACTATGATCTTAAATTTTAAGGGTCAAGATTGATTGTTAACCGTTGACTGCTAACCTTAAGTTTTAGGAAGTTAATGTTGATCATTGACCATAAATTTTAGAAATCAAATTTGGCTGTTGATTGTAGGACAACATGTGGGAATTAACGATGGTCATTGATGATTGTGTAGCTTAATGTCAAGGCTCTATAAATATCCCTATGTGTCTTGCAAGAAGGGAGTGTGTTGTAGAAAATTGAGAAAGTTGACAAAAGAGAGGTGACCGATAAACCTAGGGAAAAAGAGAGGTGAATAGAAAAAAGGAGGTAGCCACTAAGCAAAGTGTAACTGACCAAGGAAAGGAAGAAAGAAGGCAAGGTAGTAGGCCAAGGAGAGTGCAGCAGCCACTAAGGAAAAAAGGCAATGTAGCTGACCAAGGAAAGAAAGTAGTGTAATCGGCTAAAGAGAGGAAGAAAGAAAGCAAGGGGCAGCTGACCAAGGAAAGAAGGCAAAGCAGCTGGCCTATAAGAGAGCAGTAGCACATCCAAGAGGCCTCCCTACACCAACAGCACGTCTAGGAGGCTTTCCAATAGCAACAGCACGTCCAAGAGACTTCTTAACATTAGCAACACATCTAGGAGACTTCCTAGCAATAGTAGCACATCCAGGAGGGTATACTAGCACTAGCATCACGTCTTTATATGTCCAGAAGGGTATACTAGTAGTAGTAGATGTCCCTGTAGGTCCAAGAGGGTGTACTAGCATTAGCAGCATGTTCTTGTGCATCCAAGAGGGTATACCAATAGCAATAACACGTCCCTACACATCTAGGAGGATATACTAGCACTAGCAGCACCTCAGTAGGCTTTCTAGTAGTAAAAGCACACTTGGTAGTCAAGCAAAAAATCAGAATGTGTAGCAGCAGGTTTGGGAATTAACTAGCAAACCTGTAGAAAATGCAATAGTAGATCTGGGAATCAACCAACAAACCAACAACAGTGAAAGAAGATAGTTGTAGTGCATGGGGATAGTAGTAGTGGCGTGGGAAAGTAGCAACAATGGACATGATCAACAGTAGCAGTGCGAGCCAATAATAGGAGCAGTATACTCAAATACCAGGAATAGTGTGTGTAAATAGCAGCTACAGTGTGCATGGACAGCAATCGCAAAGACCATGATAGTAGGCACAGCTTGTGTGGTTAGTGAGCACAATGTTGGTAGCTGGTGGAGAGTACACGGATAATGGGCGCACAGCATGCATGGACAGCAGGTGCATAGCACACGTGAACTGTAGGCATAAAGTGCGCAAACAGCGGGCACAACATGCACGTACAGCAAGTGCAGAGAGCTTGGATAGCAGGCGCATAGCTAGTGTGGATAGTGAGGGCATAGCATGCATTGATAGTGGGCACACAAAACGCGAATAGCCGATGCACAACACACGTGGACAATAGGCACAAAGCGTAAGGGCAGCGGGTATAACGCGTGCGGACATCAAGCGTAGAGCACGTGGACAGTAGCGATAGCATGTATAGACAGCAACGAACACAACATTAATAATGCACATAGACAGCAATGAATAGACGAGGCAGCACGTATGGACAACATTAACAGTGCACATAGACAGCAGTGGACCGACGTCGCAGCGTATATGCGTAAGGACAGCATTAACAGCGCGAGCAGACAGCTACGACAGTGTGTAAGTAGCATTGGCAGCGAAGGAAGGAGAAGATTCATATTTTATTTTAGCAGGCTATACATATTGAGTGATTGTTCTCCAGGAAAGGTTTTTCCATAAACTTTTGATAGATTTGTTGAAAAATAGGGTGAGATACCCTTGGAGTGATTGAGAGATGAACTCCTTGATCGGGAGATCATTATAAGTGATTAAGGAGTAATCTTTCCACAAGTAGTTAAGGAGTGATCCTTCCATAACCAAATTGTATCCCTTGATAACAAGAGTAGATAGTGTGATTTAGGAGGGATTCTATCACAACATGGACATAGCTCACACATTATGGGTGAACCATGTAAAAATTGCCATATGTGCTTGGGTGCTTGTGCATCAATTTATATTTGTACGGTCGCGCTTACATAAAAGGAGAAAGATAAAAATTGGATCATTGGCATTAACAAGCCACGGAGGTTAAATTTAGATTAATTTGTTAAAAAAGGATATCTTACATTGATTCATCTCCCCTCTCAGTGTGAGACCTACAATGGTACTCATTAGGAAACATCAATGAACCATTAAAATAACAAGCTTAAAGTAGTAACTTACTTAGTAGTCTCCTTCTTATCCTCATAATAGGGTCTTTTAATGTACTCTAAGTCTAAAATGACCATCCATAACCTTTCAAAGTAACAAATTAAAAGTGAAAAGAAACTACAAGTTTCTAGCTAGCTATAGAGAAAGGATTGAGAAGAGTCAAGATCAAGGTGTAAACATCTCTTAGCTTATAAGGAGCTTTTAGCCTTAAAGTAGGAATCTTTTAGCTTATATAAAGTTCTTAACCTTCAATTAGGGATCTCTTAGCTTGTAAGCATCTTTTAGCTTGTGGGGATATTTCCACCTCTAAATATACACCTTTCGGCTCATAAAGAAATCTCAACCTTCATATTTCTTAACTTTTAGGAAGTTTTTAACCTTTATGTAGGCATCTTTCAACTCATTTAGAGCTCTTAGCCTCTATGTAAGCAACTTTTAACTCATATGGAGCTCTTAGCCTTCATATAGGAATTTCTTAACTTGTATGGAGCTCTCCACTTTCATGTAGGTATCTCTTAACTCATATTAAGTTCTTAGCTTCCAAGTACACTTATTTTAGCTTATAAGAGCTCATAACCTCCAAGTAGGAATCTCTCAACTTGTAAGAAACTCTCAACCTTCAAGTAGGCATTTTTTAGCTTATAAGAAGTTCTTAGCGTTCAAGTAGACATTGTTTACCTTATAAGGAGCTCTTAGCTTCTAAGCAAGCATCTCTCAAGTTTTAAGGAGATCTTAACCTTTAAGTAGTCATTTCTCAACTTATAAGGAGATTTTAGCTTTCATGTATGCATCTCTTAACTTGGAATGATATCTTATCCATCAAGTAGGTATCTCTTAACTTTTATGAGTTTTTAGCTTGCAAGGAAGTCTTGACCTTTAAGTAAACACCATCCAACTTATAAAAAGCTCTTAGCTTCTAAAGGGCACATTTCAACTTATAAGCTTTCAATGCATAAGGATCTTGTCAATTTACCCACTTACAACTCTTAATTAGTGTCTTTTAGCTCCCAACACTATTAATTTCTAACTCTTTAATCTAAACTTAATTTTTTAATTTGCACAATTTTTAGGACAAGTTAGTAAGAAGGATTAATCTAGACTGAATCTAATAGGCCTAGAATTTGCAACAAAACTAAGGTAAAGGACCACAACCACCTAGCTTTAAAAGGGTCATTGTTACCAATCTAGGTAACTACCACCCTAAGCTATCACATGAATATCACATTATGTAATAATAATATAGTCATCCAAGGACACCACTTGCAAACAATAGAGATATTTGATCTAACAACCTAAGGAAAAAAAAACTTACTTAAGACCTTATAAATACTTAAATCCCATAAACCTAAGAAAAAAGAACTCTTTTCTTAATGGTTTCTCTTTCTTCCTTTGCCTTGCACTAACATAAGCTTTAGAGTGCTAATGTTGGATTCAAGCTCAACACAATGTAACTTTTCCTACACAACAATTGATGGTTTCTAATTGAGCTTTAATTAGGTGCCTACCTTAAATTAAATGCTTAACACTTAACTATGATGATGGCCTTTTTAGGTTTGACATTGAAAGGGGGGCGAATCAATATTTTCTTACAAACTATCTAGATTTAACCTCTGTGACTTATCAGAACCGATGATCCAATTATTTATCTTTCTCCTTTATATGAGAATGGTCGTACGAATATTAATCAAACACGAGCACCCAAGAACACACAACAATTTTTACATGGTTCACCTACAATATGTGAGTTATGTCCACAATGTGATAGTATCCTTTTTAAATCACACAATTTACTCTTGTTATCAAGGGATACAGTTTGGTTGTGGAAGGATCACTCCTTAACCACTCACAATGATTTCTTGATCAAGAAGTTGATCTCTTGATCACTCCAAGGATATCCCACCCTTATTCAACAAGTTTATCAAAAGTTTATAGTAAAAACATTCCTGGAGAATGATCACTCAATGTGTACAGACTGTTAGTGCAGAATATGGATCTTTTCCTTCCTTTGTTGCTGGTGTTGTCTCACCCACTGCCTGTGCTACCCATATGTGCTATTATTACTATTTACATGCGTTGCTATTGCTGTTTGTATGCAATGCTGTTGTTGTCTACACACGTTATAACTGCTGTCCACTATTTGCATGTGTTCTTGTTGTTTATTCATGGTGCCACTGTTGTCTGTGCGTATCGCTGTTGTCCACTCGTGTCACTGTTGCTATCCGTATATGCTGCTCCTGCTATTTGCGTGCGCTGCAACTGCTGCCCACATGCACTGCTGTTGTTGGGTCATGCTATTGTTACTGTTTGCATGCGCTGCTGATTCAGAACTGCTGTTGTAATTTCTACAGGTAGTTGTTGATTCTTGGACCCACTACTGTATGTTCTAATTTTCTGCTTGATTTTAAGATGTGCTTTTGTTGCTGGGAAGCCTCTTGGGGTGCTGTTGGTTTGCTAGTTGCTTCCCAAACTTGCTGTTACATGACTTGCTATTCACTTTCTATAAGTGGCTGCTGATTCTCAAATGATGCTATTATAGTTGGTGGTTTGCTACTTGATGCCCAAACCTGTTGCTACAATCTGCAAGTGGCTACTTTGTTCTTAGACCTACTGTTGAAATTTGTAGGTGGTTGCTTTATTATTGGAACTACTGTTGCAATCTGCAAGAGGCTGCTTTATTGCTACTGCCTCCTTGTTTGCTGATGCATAGTGCTAGTTTGTTGGTGAAGTTACTACCTCCTTGTTTGTCTTCCCTTAATGCCAAATTTATAGGTTGCTACACCACTTTCTGGTTTGTCTCCCTTAGTTTCTGGATTGTTGGTTCAAGGCTAGCTGTTACAAGTTTTGGTGAGCCCTAGCTGTTATAACTTAGTGAGGGCCGACTGTTATAGGTGCTAGTAAGAATGGTCGGTCGCTTTAAGTTCCTCACCAAGTTTTGGTAAAGGTTAGCTATTGTAGGTGCTAATCAGGGTCAACTACTGCAACTTGGTGAGGATCGGCTGTTGTAACTTGGTGAAGGCCGGTTGCTGCTGGTGTTAATAAGAATAGTCGGCTGCTTCAAGTTTGCTGGTGTGGTGGCTAGCTGCCTTGTTGCCTTTTTCTCCCTTTTGGTTAACTACCTTGTTGTCTCTCTCTCCCTCTTGGGCAACTACCTTGCTGCCTTTCTCTCCCTCTTGGTTCAGCTGCCTTGTTACCTCTCTCTCCCTCTTTAGGTTTTGTTCTCTCAAAAAATTCTACAACACACACACTTCTTACAAGATGCATAGGTGTATTTATAGAGCCTTGAGATTAAGGTTACATGATCATTAATGGTCATTATTGATTCCCATAGGTTGTCCTATAATTAACGGCCATATTTGAGTTTTAAAATTTAGAGTCAATGGTCAATATTGACTTCCTAAAATTTAGGGTCAACGGTCAATCTTAACCCCTAAAATTTATGATCACAATTAATACAAACTCTGATCCATTAATGATCAACATTAACTCCTCAATATCAAGATTGACTTGTTGTCACTGGTTTTTCCAATGACCTCACTACATCTCAACAGCATTCATAACATTAAATTAACACATATAACCATATGAGATGAGGCTGATAACAAATCCAGCATTAGCCATCAAAGATGGGCTCAATAATCTCCCTCTTTGGATTTGTTGGCAACACATTAAATCCAAAAATGTACATATAATAATCATTGACATTTACAAGTCCCCCTACACATTGTCATTCATAGCTCTTTGTGAAACATGCATCTTCCCTAATAGGGAACAATCTTTAACTTTCCCTTTCTGCTTTTCCCCCTTAACAAGTTCTCCCTCTTTATTTATGAATCTGCTCCCCCTTTTAATCAATTTATTCTCTCTTTAGATTTATGCAAAATATCTCCCCCTTTGACAACAAATCCAAAGAACAATAAAAGAAAGAAGGGGATAGGGGTTAGAGGCATACCTTAGTCTCGAGGGGATGGCTGAATACTCAAGTTCAGCCTCTTTTGTCCAAGATGTTCCAATTTCCTATGCCATAACAAATTCTCATCTTTGGTGCTCATGTAACATGTGTTCTTGCTTTTGAAATATTGGTATAAGTTTCCATTTGTTTTGTCTCCTTTAGTAAGCATGACACTATCTTTTAATCTCTTTATTGTGCATCTACTCATGTTGAAAGTAACTTCATGTCTATCATCACAAAGTTGGCTAACACCAATGAGATTGTGTTTTAGCCCTTAAACATAAAAACACTTTCTTTGATTTCAGCTTTTTTGCACCAATTTTAGCAGCACTGATATCTTTAATCTTTAAGGCACCATCATTGTCAAATATGACTAATCTTCCATTATATGTTACTATTTCCTTGAACATCTTTGAGTTGCCTATTGAAGTTCCCGACTTCTCCCTAGGATCTACTAGTTTGTGATACTGAGAGGGGAGGTGAATCAGTATCACCACAATTCACAATTCACAGGTAAGTGAACAACTTCAACCTCTTCTTAAAAGCGAACTCTTTCTCAGACTCAACTAAGGTAGATCTATTGCTACCTACTAATCACAATAGTCTCTAAAGTCACCATTAAGATACCTTGCCTAATAGACAATTCAAATGTTTTTGTTTAGATCTTCGTTAGGTTATGGGTTGGCTGATACTTTAGCTGCATTCACAACTTAATTCAAATCACATAACGTAGAGCAAATTAAGGACACACGAGATTTACGTGGTTCTGTCAACGTGACATACTCCATGGTCATAGGAACTCTCCCTTACCGAGACTATCTACTATACTTAAGAATTCCACTTATAATGGATGTCTTAATCCTTTGCTCCTTTCAATATTGCAATTACTAAGCAAGTATAATACAAAGAGTGTCACTTATTATATCTACCATTCTTCTAACTTATCTTACCTTTGTTGAATTGAAAGGCTGCTCCACTGCCGCTTAGAAGTTCACGGCAACACTCTCTAACCTCTTTTGAATAAATCTGGAAATACGTTGAGTTCTTTCAATGCTTCGCCAAATTTCTACTTTACGTTGTTTCATATAACTCCTGCTTTCACCATCTCACGGTCTCACTCGTCTCCTTGTCTCATGGCTCTTCTCACGTTTTTGGTCTCATGCCTTCTACCAATCACTGTTCATCGGCTGTCCACTCTTTGTTTTGCCATCCAGCTCCTTTTCTCTTTCTCGACCTTTATTCTTTGTTCAGCCCCCAAATCTGATTTTCAGTCGTCCTGGTTTTTTGTTGATAGTCCATTCTGTTTTGCCGTCAACCTATTTCTCTGTCTTGCTGTCGACCCATTTCTCTCTCTTGTCGTGTTGTGCTTTCTCTCTCATCATCCAGTCATGTCGACCCGTTTCTCTCTTTTTCACGATCTCACTCTTTGTCCATCTCTCTCTCGATTCTGTTCACCTTCTGTTTTTGGCCATTGGGTTTCTCTCTCCTTATACCGACCTGCTCCGATTTGGCTGTATATGATTTTTCTCTTTCTTCCAACGGCTTTGCCATTTTGCTCTTTTAGTCTTTAGTTTGATCATCTAGCCCCTTTAGTCATCTCCTCTTTTCTCTATTTTTGCCAACCTTTCCTCTTTTCTGACTACAAGTTCGTTTTCTCTCCTATCTTCGACGACGGCTACTGTTCACTTGACGACTTCATTGTGCTGCTACAGTGTTAGGCAATTATATTGGCCTTTATATACTCCTCCTTAAAACCCTAATAGGGTGAATTTACTATTTTGAGCTTCCATGTGGATTTTACATTTTTGCCCCTCTATATGGCTTTTACCTTCTTGCCCTTCCATTTGGCTTTACTTTCTTGCACACTTAAACCTAGTTGACAACAATTATAACCCATACAAGGTTGCAGGAACAACAATTTCTCCCTTTGTAATTGTTGGCAACACTTATAACAAAAGCCACAATGCAGTAGTTTCAACTCCCCTTAAATATACACTTCCCCCTTTCTTAATAGCTCCCTTTGCACTCTTACTTCTCTCCCCCTTTGCCAACCAATTACAAATATGAAAAACTCGCAAAGTAGAGATGGAAGATTCACATGAACTTTAGGCTTGAGGAGGCATATGCACAGATAGACTCAATTTGTGCTTTTCAAATAGCTCCGTAGACAGAGGTTTAGTTAGAATATTTGAAATTTGATCTTTAGTGCCAACATACTCCAACTGAATTGTACCTTGTTCCACTTGATCTTTGATGAAGTGATACCAGATGTTAATATGCTTGCTCCTTGAATGTTGAACCAAATTCTTGCTGAGATCAATAGCGCTTTAATTATCACAAAGTACACTTACTTGTAACTTTACTTCAACATCCAAGTCTGCCAATTGTCTTAGCATCCATATCACCTGTGTACATGCTGCACAAGTAGCCATATACACAGCCTTAGCTATGCTCAAAGAAACACTATTTTTCTTTCTACTTAACCATGCAACACACTTTGAACCCAAGTAGAAGCTGCAATTGTTGGTTGATTTTCTATCATTTATACTTCTTACCCAGTCTACATGAGTGTATGCTTATAGTTTAACAGAATCCATAGCTAAATACCATAAACCCATTTCTAGTGTTCCTTTGAGGTACCTTAGGATTCTTTTCACTACCAATACATGAGACTCTTTAGGATCAGCTTGGAATCTGCTGGTAATGCACACAGTTTGCATAAGATTAGGCCTTGATGCTGTAAGGTACAGAAGGCTCCCTATCATCTTCCTGTACTTTGTAAGACCTATACTTCTTCCCTCTTGATCTTTTGTTAACTTATAGCCCACTATCATAGGGGTACTGATAGGTCTACTATCCTCAATGCCAAACCTTTTCAACATCACTTTGGCATATTTTGTCTAAGAAACAAAGATACCTTTGTCACACTGCTTTATCTATAATCCAAGAAAGTACGTCATTTCTCAAATCAGTGACATCTCAAATTCCTCACTCATCTTCTGTGTAAAATCATGGCATAGCTTAGAGTGATCCCCTCCAAAGATGATGTCATCTACATATATTATGGTTATTAGCTGGCCTTTCTCTGAGTTGAACACATACAGGTTATTATCAACCGTTTCTCTTTTGAAGTTTAACGTTCTCAAGTATGCATCCAGCCTACTGTACCATGCTCTTGGAGCTTGCTTAAGATCATACAAGGCTTTCTTCAGCTTGCACACATGTGTCTCATCCTTACTGATTTGTACTCCATCGGGTTGTTCAATATACACTTCCTTTTTTTGGAGCCCATTCATAAAGGTAGATTTTACATCCATCTGATAGACTTTATACCTATTGTATGCTGCCAAAGCTAAGAACATTCTAATAGTTTCTAACCTTGCTACTGGTGCAAAAGTTTCATCAACATCTACCCCTTCTATCTGAGTATAGCCTTTGCAAACCACCCTGGCCTTGTTCCTTACCACCTTGCCATCTTCATTGTGTTTATTCCTATACACCCATTTTGTTCCTATGACATTCTTATTAGTGGCTCTTGGAACCAGCTCCCATGTATCATTCTTCTCAATTTGATCCAGCTCCTCATTGATAGCTTTGACCTAGGCTTTGTCTTGAATAGCCTCTTTAACAGATTTAGGTTAAACTTATGAAAATAAAGCAGTAG
>JAHLGO010000381.1:7391379-7459065 GCA_020615895.1 Ceriops decandra | reverse complement strand
TGCCACAATTATTCTTCTTGTTATAACTCCTACTGATGGGTCACCTATGATTTGATCTCCTTGATGAGCACTAATCCATGTTTTCTTTGTCCTTTTTCCTTGCACTGTTTTAGTTGCAAGAAGATCTCTTTCTTCATCTTCAGACTCAATTTTCTCTGAGTTTGAACTTACTTCTTGTTCCTTTTCTTTAGGTTGGTCTGATTCTTAATCTACATTGAAGTCATCTTCTTCTTTGTCCTCAGCTTCTCCATTCTGTATTATTTTCCAGTTCTCATTTATTCTCACATCATTGGAAGTGATTACTTCTCCCAACTTATGCAAGAAAACTCTATAACCTTTTGTCTTTTCTGAGTATCCCACAAAGATGCCTTTATTAGACCTAGCATTGAATTTTTCCAAGTTTTGCTCCTTGTTCATCACAAAACATGGGCTGCCAAAGACTCTAAGATACTTGGCTGTTGTCTTTTTCCCACTCCATAGCTCATATGGAGTTTTATCATTATTGGGCCTTAGTAATACTATGTTTTGTAGATGCATGGTTGTAAATGTTGCTTCTATCCAAAATCTTGTGTGAAGCTTGGATTCCAACAGTAGAGTTCTCGCCATTTCAACCACAGTTCTATTTTTCCTCTCTACCACCCTGTTCTGTTGAGGTGTTCTTGTTGCTGCCATTTGATGATGAATTCCATACTTCTCAAGATAATCTTCAAAATATTTATTTATGAATTCAGTACCTTGATCTGACCTCAATACTTTGATCTTCCTTCCACTCTCATTTTCAGCCAATCTTCTGTATCTCTTGAAGCAATTCAAAACTTCTGACTTGTGTTTGAGGTGCATGAGTCAGGTCCTTCTCAAATAATCATTAACAAACAAAATGAAGTACCTCTCACCTTTTAGCCCTTTTGTCCTCATCGATCCACACAAATCAGTATACACAATGTCAAGCACTGCTTTAGAACTGAACCCTTTGGTCTTGTACTGCTTTTTTGGCATGTTTTCCTTTAGAGCATGTTGAGCAAACATACTCTCTCTCTCTCTCTCTCTCTCCTGAGGTCGGGAATATCTCTGATTGCATAAGTAGTGGTCAGCTTCCTCATGTTTTTCTGTGATAAGTGTCCCAACCTCCTATGCCAGAGTTGATTTTCTTCTTCTTTGGTGAGTAAACAGCTGCTTGTCTTGTTCTCATCAATCACATATAAATTTCCAGTTGTTCTCTTCCTAGTTGCAACAATATTGCCTTCTTTACTCTTTACCTGGCAACCTATTTTTGTGAATATCACTTTGTAGTCATTGTTACATAGTTGGCTGATAGATGCTAGATTATATCTGAGTCCTTCAACGTGTAGAACATCTTTCAAATTTCCTTTTCCAATATTCATTGACCCTTGACCACTGATGTTAAGTGAATCATCATTGCCAAACTTGAGTCTACATTCTTTTGATTTGTTTAGCTTTAATAATTTACTTGTCTCCCATCATGTGTGAAGTGCATCCACTATCAAGGATCCATTGCTTATCCTTGCAATCAACCTTTAGTGCAATTTTAACTATATTAGCCACCTCCCTTTTTACTCTACATTTCTTCTTTTGAATTGGCTGGAAGATAGCTTTCTCCTTTTTCTCAGCTTTAACTGCACCACTTGTTTTTACTGTGCCATTAAGTGCCTTTTCTTACTCAGGGAAAAGTATCATGCATCCCTTGGTATTATGACCATCTTGCCCACACCTTTCACACTATTCCAAGTCTGCCAATAAAGCAAACTTGTTCTTTGAAACCATTGGTTTGGGCTTTCACCAACACTCCTTGTTAATATGTCCTTGCATTTTACAGTATGTGTAAGAACTCATGACAGGTGTTCTCCTCTGAATTTTGTATTGTCTCCCCCTATATGTAGCATCATATCTTCTCAAGTTGAAGATATATATTGGCCTTCTCCACCAGCAGTTACTTGCTTTATGACCCCAAACTCCACAATAAAGGCAATGACCTTGAAATTGCCTCTTCTTGGGTATGATCACAACTTGTCTTCTTCTGTTTATCACTTGCTACATAGGCAAAGTAGCTAGCTTCTTTGCTCGTGTGACTTTCATTTCAGTCACCTTTTTCTCCTTCTTCTGTTCAGCCATAGCCCTCTGTTGGTTGACTTTTTTTTCTTTTTGAGACGTAGCAGCTATGGGCTGCTGCTCTTTAACCACATATATCATTTTTGGCTGTGGCTTTGATTTGATAATTATTTTCTCTTCTTCAGTTACCTTCTCCTGAGTCACAACATTCTCTTTCAACTTCTGTGGCAAAGTCTTATTGTCTTTAGGTTGTGCAGCATCAGATTGCTGCACTTTCTCTTCACTTTTTTTTTCTCTTGTAGAGCTTGTTTCTCCTATCACTTTAACCTTCTACAAGTTCAGCCCTTATTTCATCCTTTTGACTTTCAGCTTCCTTAGACTTTGCTTCAACTTGTTTTATGTGGGCCTCCAACCTTCTTATGGTTCTGCCCCTTGTGATTATCTCCTTTGAAGCTACTTCTAGCTTAGCTTCAAGATCTAGCTCTTCTTCATCAACCTCCTCTTCCTCTTTAAAGGTTGATCTACCTTCTTGTGTTGATGCCATAAAGACATGCTCATCTGATGAGTCTTTATCTTCCTTCTCATCATCTGGACTTCTTTGATTTGAATGATGATCTTCTCCATCTTGAATTCTACTTATTATCACCATCCTCTTCTTCATCATCAAGTTTCACTTTGCACTGAGAAGCAAAGTGTCTAGTCTACCCACAATGATAACATCTTAAGGACAATTGTCCTTTTCCCTTCTTAGACCCCTTTTTGAACTTTTTTATGATGTATGCCAATACTTCACCTTCACTTTCTTCCTCCTCATCATCATTATCCTAACTGGATGATTCTTCCTCTTTTTTTATCTTCAAGTGTTTCATAGTTTTGAAAGCTACCTCCTTTGATACCTTCGTTGTTATAGAGCTTTTAGCTGACTTTATTCTTATCTCATATTCAATGAGATTACACTTGAGATCATGCATAAACATAGAATTGAGATCTCTACTCTTTTCTATGACCGCTACCTTTGAGGCAAACCTCTCAGGCAGAATTCTCATAATGTTCTTTACAATAAATGAGTCCTTGTTCTTTCCATGACTTCTAAAGTCATTTACAGCATCAATAACCTTGGTGAAGAACTCTTGGACTATCTCATTCTTCTGCATTTTAAGGGATTCATATCTCTCCTTGAACACTTGAAGCTTAGCCTCCTTTATTTTGCCATCACCTTCATAGACTTTCTGCAATCTGTCTCATATCTCCTTGGTAGATTTGAAGTCCATAACTTTAGCATACTCAGCATCTATCAATGCTGAAATGATGACATTTGAGGCATTCCTATTTATCTCAAACTGCCTTAACTCTTCTAGGTTGGGTCTTGACCTTCTTCTAGAGCTACAAAACCCTCTTGTATGTATTTCACCATGTTCATGCCCTTGGTTGCAAATACCACTTGCATTCTTGCTCTCCACATATGGTAGTTGGTTCCGTTAAAGATTGGAACCTTCTTGCTGTAAATAGTGCTAGTGCTGGTACCGGCATCCATTTCTCAGTATATTGAACAAGTCAAACTTCTAGATCCCTTCAAACTAGTACACCAAGCTATTAAGTTTCAAATTGGTGAACCTGTGCTTTGATACCAATTGAAGTTCTTGACTTTTTCTTAGGATTTACTAGTTTGTGATACTGAGAGGGGGGGTGAATCAGTATCACCACAATTTGCAATTCGCAGGTAAGTGAACAACTTCAACCTCTTCTTAAAAGTAAACTCTTTCTTAGACTCGAATAAGGTAGATCTATTATTACTTATTAATCACAATAGTGCCCAAAGTCACCTTTCAGGTACCTTGCCTAATAGAAAATTTGGATGTTCTTGTTTAGGTCTTCGTTAGATTATGGGTTAGCTGATACTTTAGCTGTATTCACTGTGCAGCTACTATTTACTCCTATCTTTTATCTCTGACGACAGCTACTGTTTACTTGACGGCTTCACTATGTGGCTACAATGTTAGATAATTATATTGGTCTTTATATACTTCTTTGTAAAACCCTAATAGGGTGAATTTATTGTTTTGCCCTTTCATATGGCTTTACTTTCTTGCACATTTAAACCTAGTTGACAACAATTACAATCCATACAAGGCTGTGGGAACAACACCTATCATATGTGAAAAGAAAACACTATCTAGGATCCATGACTTTTCTATTTTTAGGGCTACTTCCACAACCATAGTCGTTTCTCTTCCTCTTCTTCTTCTTTGGCCGAATATGTGAGCATGTATAGGTGTTCTCCTTTGTATTCCTTGATTGGGCAATAATGGTTGGCGTGTTCTCCTTTGCACTCTTTGACTAGGCAACAATGGTTGGCCAATATAAGCACATATGTAGGTGTTCTCCTATACGTTCTTTGACCGAGCAATAATGTCAAGTATTCTCAATAGTGTGTCTAACCCTTTCACATCTTCCATAGATCTCTCCCAACAAATCAAATTTGTTTCTCAGTGCACTTGAGACTGCCTCTTTTTTGGATAGAGTCTCTCTCTAGACTTTTGCCTCACACTCCTATTTATTATAGGCCAAGTATTCCAACATACATTAGCCTTGTGCCCATACTTGCCACAACTCTAACAAAAACCTTCGAACATGAATTTACTTCTTTTACCAAGTTCATGTCTTTTTTCTTTAGCAACTAGTGTGGCAACCTTCTCTCTATCTTTGACAGTTTGTCTCCTGTGGATAGGAGTCTCTACCATGTCTTTCCTAACCCATTTTAACTTGGGTTGGTCTCTATTCTCTATCATATCATTGTACTTGCTTTTAAGTACAAACACAATTTTCTTCTTTTCTTCTACCTTCTTACTCAGCTTTTTTATGTAGCCAAGTCCTTTCTTCCCCATAGAATAAGGTCTTTGATTGCTTAGACACTCATTCAACTTTTTGTTAGCATCTTTCTTAATGGCATTTGCTAATGATGACTCTCTTTTCACTTTTATGGCCTATATAAAGCTTTTTCATGCTTCTTTAGCTTGGATTTGGCCTTATGGAGCTTGGCTTACAAAATCAGTACCTCTTACTCTTATGCAATCACACCAAGATCTTCGTGTATCTTGCCTTGCTCTACCTCAAGTATAATTAACTCCTCAATCTTTTTCAAGTACTCCTCCTTTTTTGCTTCACACTCTTTTTTTATCACTTAGAGATTATATTCATCAACAGCAAAATTTTCATACAACGTTTTGAGATGTTTTACCTCATTTTCCAACTTCTTGTTTTTGTGAAAATAAGCTCTCAATCATTCTCAAGTTACTGCACCAACTCATCCTTATCCTCTTCTGTTGATTTATAATCACTTGAAAAGTCTTGATCATCATTTGCTTGATTGACTAGCACATCCTTTGCAAACTCATCATCGGAATCATCATAAACTTCTTTTTTAGAATCCTCTTTATCTAGCTTGCTTAAAAAATTCCTTCTTTTGAATATGGAGAATTTCTTTTTCCCTTTAGCACCTGAATTTCCAGCTTTAGAGTAGCTGGATTGCTTTGTCCTCCTCCTTAGGATAGTCTCATAATCATACTCACTATTTGCTTCTTTTTTTTAGGTAGTCTACAACAAAGTGCCCAGTTGTTCTACAACTAAAGCACTTCAAGGGGTAGTTTTTCCTTGTATTTTCCTTTTCCTTTCCTTATATTATTAGTGATTTATGTCATGATGATATCTAGTTAATTATCACCATCTTTTTCTCCAGAATTACTAACGGATTCCTCTTCTTGGTCTTTAATCCTTAACTTTTTCATTGCCTTCAAAGCTAGCTCATTCTTTACCTTAAATGTCTTTTCTTTCTTTATTAGGGCTATTCTCATTTCATAAGCTACCATTATATTGTGTAAGTCATTTAAGAGCAGCCTATCCAGATCTTTATCTTTTATGGAAGAGACGTTGGCATCATAAACTTCCAATAAGGTTCTAAGTATTTTTCGTATCACAGTGGCATCGTAAATCTCCTTTCCATATCCTCTTACAAAGCACACAATTTCATTAACTCTTAGGAAGAATGCATCCATAATCTCATCATTCTACATTTTTATGTCTTTGAATTTGCTCTCCCAAATTTGTAACTTGGCATCCTTCACAACCTTGTCTCCTTCATTAATGTTCTTTGGTTTGTCCTAGATTTGCTTGGTTGTGTTGCTTCCTATCACCTTAGTAAATTCTTTATTTGATAAGAAGGCATATAAGACATTTCTCACTTTTCCATCACACTTCAAATTCTTCTTATCAACCAATGTCATAGGATTACCTTCAGTAACTGGGATGAAGCCATTAATAATAGACTCAAACATATCAAGACCAAGGGATATCATATATAGGAGCATTCTATTCTTTTATAACTGATAATTCTGTCAATCAAAAGTAGGGATGCCTTTACTATTAACACTGTTTATGCTATCCATGATCTCAAGTAGTAGTAGAGATAAAAACTTACCCAGCAATACACAACTTCAATTCATGGCAGAAAAATTGGATCAATAGAGGAACCAGACTCTAATACCACTTGATAAGGACCTTTTTAGGTCTTATATTGAGAATGTGTGAATTAGTGTGAAATATTCATTTTTATAAACCTATTCAGATTTAAGCTCTATGACTTGTTAGTGTTGATGATCCAATTATTTATCTTTCTCCTTTATATGAGACCAATCATACAAATATTAATCAAAATGAGCACCCAAGAACACATAGCAATTTTTACATGATTTACCATTAATGTGTAAGTTACATCTACAGTGTGATAGGATTACTCCTTAATCATACAATCTATTCTTGTTATTAAGGGATACAGTTTGGTTATGGAATAATTACTCTTTAACCACATACAATGATCTCCTGATCACTCTAAGGGTATCCCACCTTTATTTAGCAAGTTTACAAAGAGTTTATAATAAAAACTTTCCTAGAGAATGATCATTCAATGTGTACAAACTGCTAGTATAGAATATGAATCTTCTCCTTACTTTGCTACCGGCACTTGTAGCAATTGCTGTTTGCAAGCAATGCAACTATCTGCTCATGCTACTGTTGCTGTCTGCACATATTGCTGCTGCTATTTGTATGTGTTGCGGCTACTATTTGCATGCATTACTGCTACTATCTGGGCTCATTGCTGCTATTTGTTTGTGTTACTATCCGTGCATGGTGCAACTATCCAGTCACGCCGTTACTGTTATCCACACTGCTCTTATTGTTTACACACACTATGGCTGCTATCCGCATGCGTTGTTGTTGTTGTTCACACGTGTTGCTACTATTGTTTACATGTGTAGCTAATTCCTGGACCTGTTGCTACAATTTTTGCAGGTGTTTGTTGATTCCTGGACCTGCTACTACACATTCTGATTTTCTACTTAATTCCTAGATGTGTATCTGTTGTTGGGAAGCCTCTTAGGGTGCTACTAATGCTGGTATAGGCTCCTGAGGTGCTATTGGTTTGCTAAAAGGCCTCTTGGTTTGCTGGTTGCTTCCTGGACTTACTGCCACACTTTCTACAGGTGGCTACTGATTCTCAAATGATGATGTTATAGCTGGTGGTTTGTTGCTTAATGCCTGAACCTGTTGCTGCAATCTGTAAGTGGTTCTTTTGTTCTTGGACCTGTTACTTTAATCTGCAGGTGGCTGCTTTGTTCTTGGACCTGCTACTACAATCTATAGGTGGTTACTTTGTTCCTAGACTTGTTGTTGCAATTTGCAGGAGGCTACTTCATTATTTGTTGGTATAAGACACCTCCTATTGCTGATATCTCCTTGTTTGCTGGTGCAGGCTGCTGGTTTATTGGTGAAGCTGCTGCTTTCTTGTTTGTCTTCCATTTATGCCGGATTCACAGGTTATTGCACCACCTTTTGGTTTATCTCCCTCGGTTGTTGGATTATTGGTTCAAGGCTAGTTGCTGTAAGTTTTAGTGAGGACTGGTTGCTACAGGTGTTGATTGAGGCTAGTTGTTACAAGTTTTGTTTAAGGTTGGTTGTTGTAACTTGGTGATGATTGGCTATTGTAACTTGGTAAGGGTTGGCTATTGCAAGTGCTGGTAAGAATGGTTGGCTGCTTCATGTTTGCTAATGTGGTGGCCAGCTGCTTTGCTACCTCTTTTTCCCTTTTGGCCAACTGCCTTGCTATCTCTCTTTCCTTCTTGGCTGGCTACCTTGCTACCTCTCTCTCCCTCTTAGTCGACAGCTACAATCATCAATGGTATTTATAGAGCTTTGAGATTAGGGTTATACAATCATCAATTGTCATCGTTGATTCCCATAGATTGTTGCCTTACAATCAATAACCATATTTGAGTCCTAAAATTTAAGGTCAACAGTCAAGGGTCGATGATCAATCTTGATCCCTAAAATTTAGGGTTATAGTTAACATTGACTCCTTAACGTCAGGATTGACCTGTCATCACCAGTTTTTCCAATGACCTTACTACATCTCAATGACATTCATAACATCAAATCAACACATATAACTATGTGAGATGGGTTAACAACAAATCCAACATTAGCCATCAAAGATAGGCTTAATAAACTATATGCCTATTTACTAGTTGGCCTTTAACATATTGCTTACCTCTATGTGATAAGGACCTTTTTAAGTCTTATATTGAGAGGGGAAGGGGGTAAATCAATGTGAGATACTTACTTTTTACAAATCTATCTGGATTAAACTTCTATGACCTATTAAAGTCGATGATCCAATTTTTTCTTTCCTCTTTATGTGAAAACGGTCGTATGGATATCAAGGAAGCATGATGTCACAAGGATACATTGATCCGGCCATTCACGTATCCTTAAGGTGCAAATTCGGGCTAAGACTAAATTTCTATGGGCTGCCAGCATTGTCCAGCCCTTTTACTATCTACAGAAGGTCCCAGAAGCATATAGAAGTATGCGGAATGCACCACAATTGCCTAGAGAATTTTGAAAGGGACCATATCTAGGATACTCCTTGTAAATACCAAGAATATTCCATTTTAGGACTTTCTTTTGAGTTGTATAAATAGGTCAGCCCTCTCATTTGTACAGCACAAATCCTTTCTCTTAATAAAAGTTCATTTGCAAAGCTCTTTTGTACTCTCTCTTTCATTCTCTCAAGAACTTCCAATTCACTCAATTGCCCCTCACACGTCTTCTACTAATTTACTCAAACTCTCCAAGACTTACTTAGCTCATTTTCTTTCGCAAGATTGACTAAGTGCCACGTGAGTTAGTACGAGTAAACCCTAACTCCATAACAGGTGGTACCAGAGCATGGTTGAATCCTAGCTTCAACTTTTTTCTTGTTTGAATCGTGAGAATGGCAAGCGAAGAAGGATTTGTTGAGACCACTGTGGATGAGCAAAAAGCAAAAAAAAACTTGTGGACGTGAGGAACACCGTGCTCCAGCCAAACGTAGCTAATCCAAGGCTCCAGCAAAGGAAACCATGGACTCTCGTGTGGGTAACTTGGAAAGGAGCGTCACTGATATAAACTCCATTGTGGGTGACCTTAGCGATCAAGTCAACAACTTGGTCCATGAGAATGCAGAGATCACGCAGGCTGCCAAAGTCATGATCGAAGTGTTTGGTTACTCATTTAAAGGAGAAATACAGTCCCTGAATCAAGGTTTGTCCAACTTGTGCGAGTTCGTTGAGGGAGAGATTCATGACCTTCCCTTCCTAAGGAGATGGAGTTTCTATGCTGAAACAACTCACTTGCTAGTACAGCTACCACTACTAGCACTGCCACTGCAATACATGGTTTGAAGGTCCCTAAGGCTACTATGTACAACGACATACATAATGCCACTACAGTGGAAAACTTTCTGTTTGGCCTTGAGCAGTACTTCGAGGCCATGAGGGTTGTTGATGACTTGGCCAAGGTAGGTAACGCCCTAATCTTCCTAAGGGATGCTGCCCAACTCTAGTGGAGATGGAAGCATTCTGAATGAGAGAAAGGCTTGTGTATCATATACACTTGGGAACAATTCAAGGCTAAAGTGTGTAGGTACTTTGTGTCTTACAATGCAGACAGCGAAGTTAGAGAAAAGTTGTGTCGCATATGTTAGACAGGCAATATTTCTAACTACATTAAGGAATTTACTACCCTTATGCTTGAAATTGAGATGTCTAATAGGGAGCTTCTCTTTTACTTTAAAAACGGTTTGAAAGATTGGGTGAGAGTCAAGCTGGACAGGCGTGATATGCAGACCCTGAATGCTGCCATTGCCGCTGCCGAGACCTTCATCGACTACTCTACTCACTCCAAGGGCAAAAAGCCAAATTCTAGCAAAAGTAGGGGAGAGAAAACCAGGTATAAGAAGTAGGATTTTGGCCACAACAAGGGTGGACAACAAAGACCCTCAAGTGACCGTCCCAAGCATGAGAAGAAGTCTGCAGGTAAGCATAACTCAGCTAATCCTCCTAGACCTTGTTTCATCTGTGACGGACCGCACTGAGTAAAGGATTGCCCCAACTGTAAAGTAATGAATGCTATGATGGTAGTACTCAACTCGGAAAAGGCTGACGAAGAAACTCAAGTGGACATGGGATTTATCCAACAGTTAGGGATTGTTGTACGCTGAAATTGCCATCAAGGGTAAATCAGCTTGTGCGATGCTAGATACGGGGGCAACACACAACTTCATGGATGTGCAAAAGGCCAAACGTCTAAGTCTCAAACTGACAAAGGGAAATGGCATCATCAAAGCAGTAAATTCGGAAGCAAGGCCTGTCTAAGGAGTGGTACACGGAGTAGTTGTCTAGATTGGCAAATGGATTGGTAAGTTATACTTTACCGTCATTCCTATGGATGATTTCAAGGTGGTGTTAGGTCTTGCATTTTTTTGCGACGCCTTGGCTTTTCCTGTTCCTGCTTCAAGTTCTTTTGTGGTTGTTGACACTCATAAGATTCGCGTAGTTCCCTTGAAGCATAAGGAGAGATCTCAACCATCAATGATCTCAGCCTTGCAATTCAAATAGAGTCTCAAGTCGGGTCCTGGTTATGTTGCTCCTATTAGGGAACTAAGCAATGGGGAAAACATAATAACACCAACTCTTGTACTGCAGCAAACCATTTGAGCTGCCCTTACCAAGTTTAAGGATGTCATGCCTTACGAATTACCAAAGAAGCTTCCACCAAAGCGAGATGTGGATCACCACATTAAACTAGAACCCAATGCCAACCCTCCTACCATGGGCCCTTATCGTATGGCACCTCCGGAACTCGCTGAACTGAGGAAGCAGCTCCACAATTTGATTAATTTGGGCTACATTCGACCGTCAAAAGTCCCATTCGATGCCTCAATCCTCTTCCAGAAAAAGAAGGATGGATCGCTATGCATATGTATTGACTACTAAGCCTTGAATAAGGTCACTATCAAGAACAAGTATCCAACCCCTTGATAGCTGATCTTTTTGACCAACTCAGGAAGGTAAGATAATTCACTAAGCTGGATTTGCATAGCACAAGGTCATGAGCCAAAAACAACCTATGTGACACATTATAGAGCATTCAAGTTCTTAGTCATGCCCTTTGGTCTCACCAATGCACCAGCCACCTTCTACACACTCATGAACAAGGTACTCTATCCTTTTTTTTGACAAATTCGTGGTAGTTTACTTGGATGACATTGTGGTGTATAGGAACACACTTGAGGAGCACTTTGAGCACCTCAAGCAAGTCTTCCAAGCTCTCTAGGAAACTGAGTTGTTTGTCAAGAAGGAGAAGTGTTCATTTGCCAAGAAAAAGGTGGACTTCCTTGGCCACCGAATCAAGGATGTAGGCTTTTGATGGATCCAACAAAAGTGTGAGCCATCTAATAATGAGAGCCTTCAACCAAGGTCCCAGAACTATGATCCTTCATGGGGCTTGTCAACTACTATCATCTGTTCATCAAGGGATACTCTGCTATATTTGCACCCCTAATCGGCCTGCTAAAAAAGAACCACACTTGGCAATGGACGAAGAAATGCCAAGCTTCCTTAGAGAGATTAAAGCAAGTAATCTCCGAGGAAACTGTCTTCGTATTGCTGGTCTATGAAAAGCCTTTTGAAGTCCACACCAATGCATCCGACTTGGCCATTGGAGGAGTCTTAATGCAGGATAGGCATCCCATTGCCTAAGAAAGTCGTAAGCTTAACGACATGAAAAGACGGTATAACATCCAAGACAAAGAGATGACTGTTGTCATCCACTGCTTGCGCACTTGGAGACATTATCTCCTTGGAAGTAAGTTCGTGATCATGACTGATAATGTTGCTATGAGCTACTTCCAGACCCAGAAGAAACTTAGCCCCAAGCAAGCTCATTGGCAAGACTTCCTAGTTGAATTCGATTACACACTGCGGTATAAGCCGAGACAAACCAATGTAGTTGCTGATGCGCTGAGCCAAAAGGTAGAACTAGCGGCTCTTACTACTAGTACCCTTAAGAGAAACCTCCTTAAATGAATTAAAGAAGGTACAGGACAAGATAAACTAGTCAACAATCTGCTGAGATTGGCTGGTGAGGGGAAGACTCGTCGATTTTGGGCGGACAACAAAGTCTTAACGACAATCAGGAATCGAGTCTTCGTATTAAAGTGGGGAAACTTACAGAATGAGATCCTCAAGGAATGGCACGATTCTCTATGGGTTGGTCACCCAAGTATGGCACGAACTCTTGCTCTTGTCAGACAACATTATTTTTGGCCACATATGCATACAAACGTCGAGGCCTATGTGCAAACTTGCTTAGTTTGCCAACATGACAAGGTAGAATAGCAGCCATGAGCCAACTTACTTGAGCCACTACCCACTCTTGAGAAGCCTTGGGAAAGTGTCTCAATGGACTTTATTGTGGCTCTACCAAAGTTCGAAGGGTTTGGAAGCATCATGGTTGTAGTTGATTAGTTCAACAAGTATGACATATTTATTTGAGCCCTTGCTGATTGCAAGGTGGACGAAGCTACTTGCTTGTTCTTCAACAATGTAGTAAAGCTATAGGGTGTGCCAATGAGATATTTAAGTTGTTGGGAACCAACCTGAACTTTTTAATAAGCTTCCATCCTCAAAGTGATGGGTAGATCGAGCGAGTTAATGCCTTGTTAGAACAATACTTAAGGCATTATGTCAGTACTCACCAATGAGATCAGGCGAAGCTACTCGATGTTGCTTAATTCTCATACAACCTTTAAAGGAGTGAGGCCACAAACAAAAGCCCTTTTGAGATTGTCGTAGGATAACAATTGCTAACACCAAGTGCTGTTGCATCTCCCTACACTAGTAGTAACCCATCTGCCTTTAAATTCATAATGGAATGGCATGAGGAAGTGGACATAAAAAGGGCTTACCTTAACAAAACGGCCAAGAAGATGAAATGAGATGACTCTAAACAATGCCCAAAGGACTATATAGCGAGAGATATGGTGATGGTAAAGCTACTGCCCAACCAATTTAAGTCTCTACGCAAAGTACATAAGGGCTTTGTATAAAAGTACGAAGGGCCATTCCTTATCATAAAGTGTGTGGGAAAAGCTGCTTATCAAGTCCAACTCCCTCCAAAGCTAAAGATCCATAATGTTTTCCATGTCGATCTTTTAAAGCTTTTATATGGAGATGAAGAGGATCCAAGCCGAACGAGTCCACGCATGCACCAATGACTGTGGTCACCGAATTCAACAAGGAGGTAGAACATATCCTTGCTAATAGAGTGATCTAGAGAAGGGGAGTTCCTAACTACACCGAGTACTTGGTAAAATGAAAAGATTTGCCAAACCAAGAGGCTAGTTGGGAACGAGAGAACCAGTTTTGGTAATTTGCCAATCACATTCGGCAGTATAAGGTTGAAAATGCGATGAGGACGTCACATAATTAAGTGGAGAAAGATGTCATAAAGATACGTTGATCCGGCCCATTCATGTATCCTTAAGGTGCAAATTCAGGCTAAGACTAAACCTCTACAGGCTGCCAACATTGTCTAGCCCCTTTGCTATCTACAGAAGGTCCCAAAAGATGCATATCTAGAATTCTGGAAGGGACCATATCTAGAATACTTCTTGTAAATACCAAGAATATTCTATTCTAGGACTTTCTTTTGAGTTGTATAAATAGGTCACCCCTCTCATTTATACAACACGAATCCTTTCTCTTAATACAAGTTCACTTGCAAAGCTCTTTTATGGTCTCTCTCCATTTCTCTTAAGTACTTCCAATTTGCTCACTTGCCCCTTACACGTCTTTCACTGATTCACTCAAACTCTCCAAAGCTTACTTAGCTCATCTTCTCTTGCAAGATTGACTAAGTGTTGCGCAAGTTAGCATGAGCAAAGCCTAACTCCGTGACAATAAGCACCTAATAACACAAAAAATTTTTATGTAGTTCACCCATAATGTGTGAGCTATTTCCATGGTGTGATAAGATCACTCCTAGATCACACAATCCACTCTTATTATTAAGGGATATAGTTGATGTTGTAGAAGGATCACTCTTTAACTACTTACAATGATTTCCCGATCACTAGAAAAGTTGATTCTAGATCACTCTAAAGATCTCCCATCCTTTTTCAATAAGTACATAAATAGTTTATGAAAAAACTTCCTTGAGAAAGATCACTTAATGTGCACAAGCTACTATAGCAGAAAATGGATCTTCTCCTTCCTTACTGCCAATTTCTCTCTTTAAGCTTTGATGGTCTCTCCTCTGTAGGTTCTTTCCTCTGCAAGTTCTCTCCTCTGCAAATTATCTCCGCTGCAAGTTCTCTCCACTGTAGGATATCTTTGCTACAAGTTCTCTCCTCTACAAGTTATCTTTATTGCAGGTTCTACCTCTTTCTGCCTTGGCAAGATTTCTCCTTTGTTATCAGTGCTGCCTCCTACTACTTGGGTAAGATTTTTCCTATACTGCCAATACTACCTCCTTTTGCCTTGACAAGTTTTCTCTTCTGCTACCGATGTTGCCTCCTTCTACCTTTGTAGGTTCTCCCCTCAGCTACCGGTGTTGCCTCCTCTTTATTGCAGCTATTGCCTTCTCCATTTTGATGCAACTACCTTCTCCTTGCTGCAGTTGCTATCTCTCTTATGTTTTGTAAAACACACTTATGGTTTTGCAACATACTTTCTCTTGGCATTTTGTAGCTTACTCTTTCTTCCTTTGTTGTGCCCTCTCTTTTGTTTTGTAGAACCCATTTTCTTCCTTTGTCAAGCTCTCTTTTTTGGTCTACAGCAACACACATTTTCTTCCTTTGTTGAGCTCTCTCTTATGGTTTATAGTAGCATACATTTTCTTCCTTCTATTTTTGTAACAACCATATTTTTCTCTTTTATTTTTGTAGTATGCTTATGCCTCCATAGCACTCTTTCTTATTGTTCTCTTTTAAATTTTCTACAGACATACCTCTCATGGTAGTTATGTGGATATATTTAAAAGCCTTGATTTTAGGGTTGCCCTATCATTAACAATTAATATTGATTCCTAAAGGTTGCCTTATATCAATGGTTAGCATTGATTCCTAACATTTAGGGTCAATGGTCAGCATTGACTTTTAAAGTTTAGGGTCAATGGTCAACATTGACTCATTGAATTTAAGGTTAACCTGCCTTCAATTATTTTAACTAACAATCTCTCTGCGTCTTAAGCTTTTTAACAAATACAAAATGCACTTATGGGCAGCAAACACATCTTAACAAGTCTATGAGATGTTATTAATAACAAATCCAACATTAGTCATCAATGATGAACTTAACAATCTCCCCTTTTAGATTTGCTGGCAACACATTAAATCAAAAAATCAGTAATTAAGTACAAGCAATAGCTTTTGACATTCACATCTCCCCTTGAAACATACATCTCCCTTTTGCATATAGACATGATTCCAATTAAAAGCAACCTTTAACTCTCCCTTTTTTCTGCTTCTCCCCCTTTATTTGATTTTCCCCTTTAGATTTATCAAGCTACTCCCCCTTTTAATTAGTATATACTCTATTTGGACTTACACAAAAATCTCCCCTTGTGATAACAAATCCCAAGAATAATAGAAGAGGGAAGGGGAGAGGGGTTAGAGGCATATCTCAATCTCTAAGGGGTGGCTAAATACATAAAGTCAACCTTAACTTTTGGAACATCTTTCTTGACATTAGTTTGGTGAATATATTTGTAACTTGCTCTACATTAGGCACATACTCCAGCTTTACTTCAATTTTGGACAATATGTTTAAGCCCTTTTTTCCAACATGTCTCAATCTCCTACACCATACTAGATTCTCATCTTGGGTGCTTATATGGCATGTGTTTTTACTATTAAAAACTTGGTATAAGTTTCCATTTATTCTCTCCCTTTGTAAGAACAGCACCATCATTTAATCTTTTTACTATGCAGCCACTCTTGTTAAAAGTAACTTCATGCCCATAATCACAAAGTTGGCTAACACTAATTAGATTGTATTTTGGCCCTTCAACATAAAGTACTTCCTCGGATTTCAGTTTTTCTGCACCAGTTTTAGCAGCACCAACACCTTTGATATTTAAGGCACCATCATTGCCAAATGTGACTAATCTTCTATCATATTTTACTACTTCCTTCAACACCTTAGAGTCTTTTGTCATATGTGATGAGTAGCTACTATCTAGGATTTATGGCTTTTCTTTATTGGAAGCTTTTAAAGCAACTTTCACAACCATGACCATTTCCTTTCCTCTTTTTCTTCTTTGGCCAATTGTATGAGCATAGGTAAGTGTTCTCCTTTACACTCTTTGATCGGGCAGTAATGCCAAGCACTCCTTAGTAATATGTCTAGCCTTTTCGCATCTTCCACATATTTCTTCCAACATATCAAATTTGTTTCTTAGTGGAATATAACTTCTTGTCACTTGAAGCTATCTCCTTTCTTAATAGAGTCTCCCCCTAAACCCTTACCTTACATTCCTTTTTATTATAAGTTCATTACTCTAGCACACACTAACCTTGTGCCTATACTTACGACGACTCCAACAAAATCCTTCAAATTTGAATTTTCTTCTTTTATTAAGTTAATATCTCCTAACTTCAGCAACTGTTATGACAACCTTCTTTCTGTCTTTGACAACCTGTCTCCTTTAGATAGGAGTTTCCATCACATTTTTCTTAACCCATATCACCATAACGTCATTATGTTTGCTTTTAGGCACAAACACAATTTTCTTTTTTTATGTTACCCTCTCATTCAACTTTTCAAAATAAATAAGTCCTTTCTCATTATGGAATAAGGTCTTTGATTGCTTAGACACTCATCCAACTTTTTAGTAGTATCCTCCTTGATAGCATTTGTTGAAAAGGACTCTCTTCTCACTTCTACAATCTGCATAAAGCTTTCTTCATAAATCTTTAATTCAAATTTAGCCTAATGGAGCTGGGCTTGAAAAATCAGCACCTTTTGCTCTTGTACAATTACCTTAGTGCCAAGATCTTCATGTATCTTGCCTTGTTCTGCTTCAATTACATACAACTCCTCAATTCCTTTCAAGTACTCATTCTTTTTTACTTCAAACTTCTTCTTTTTTTTTAACTTGGAGATTAGATTTATCAACAACAAAATTTTTATTTAGCTTTTTTAGATGCTTTACCTCCTTTTCTAACTTGTTGTTTTTGCGCAAATAAGCTCTCAATTCATTCTTAAGTTACTGCATCATCTCATTCTCTTCCTTTTCAACTAATTCCATATCACTTGAGGATTCTTGTTTAACATTTACTTATGCAACCAACATATTTTGTATAACATCATCATCAGAATCATTATTAGCTTCTTTTTGAAAATCTTCTTCATTCAATTTTCTCTAGAAATTTCTTTTTTTGTATTTGAAAAGTTCCTTTTCCCCTTTGGCACTTGAATTTCCAACTTTAAAATAGTTGGATTTCTTTGTTCTCCTCTTTGGGGCCAGTTCATCATCATCATCACTGTCTGCTTTTCTTTTTAAGCACTTCATGGTAAAGTGCCCAATTGCTCCACAACTAAAGCACTTTAAGGGTAATTTTCCCTTTTCCTTTCCTTATATTTTTGGTGATATATATCATGACTTTATCAAGTTTAGTATCACCATCTTTAACTTCAAAGCTACTGTCTGATTCTTGTTCTTGTTTTTTAATCTTTAATTTCTTCATTGTCTTGAAAGCCAAGTCCTTCTCTGCTTTAGGATTTTTTTTCTTTCTTCATTAGGGTTATTCTTATTTCATAAGCCATCAATATGCTGTATAAATCATCCAAGGGTAGCCTATCCAAATCTCTATCTTTTATGAAGGAAACTTTAGCATTAAAAGCTTTCGATAAAGTTCTAAGTATCTTTCTTACCATAATCTCTTCATAGCCTCTAATAAAGAATATAATTTCATTTACTTTTGTAAAGAAGGCATCTACAAATTCATCATTCAGCATCTTTATATCTCCAAATCTGCTGCTTCAGATTTGTAACTTGGCTTCCTTCACAACCTTGTCTCTTTCATAAATATTCTTCAATTTGTTCCACATTTGTTTGGCTCTGTTGCACCCATCACTTTGGTGAATTCTTTGTTTGATAAGGAGGCATATAAGGCATTTCTTGCCTTTCCATCACACTCAAAATTCTTTTTATCAGTAGGCATCATAGCAGCACCTTTAGCAGTAAAAGTGAAGCCACTAACAATAGATTCAAACACATTTAAACCAAGTGACATCAAATATAAGATCATTCTCTTCTTCCATAATTGATAATTTTGTCCATCCAAAGTGGAAATGCCCTTGCTATTAACATTGTTCATGCTCTCCATAATATTAACAAACGATAGATGTAAAGATTCACAATAGCAACAAAACTATTTTAGATCAAAGCAAATAGAATGGATCAATAGAGGAACCAGGATCTGATACCACTTGATGAGGACCTTTTTAAGTCTCATACTAAAAAAGGGAGGGAGTGAATCAGTGTGAAATGCTTACTTTTTATAAATTTGTCCAGATTAAACCTTTGTGACCTATTAAAGTTGATAATCTAATTTTTTTATCTTGCTTCTTTATGTGAGAACAGCTATATGGATATCAAGCAAGCACAAGCACTCCAGAACACACAAAATATTTACATGGTTTATCCATAATGTGTGAGCTATGTCCACGATGTGATAGGATCACTCCTAAATCATACAATCCACTCTTGTTATCAAGGGATATATCTAATATTATTGAAGGATCACTCCTTAACTACTTACAATGATCACCCAATCACTAGAAGAGTTGATCCCCTAATAACCAATTTACATGACTAAAGAGATTACCTTAACCTAATAACCAATTTCTCTCTCCTAACCTTTTTTTATAATCATACGCTTTAAATGGAATTTTCGTAGGTATTCAAAAAAGAAAGCACTTGTTATATATATATATATATATATATATATATAAACACATACACATACAGTGTGATTTAAAATTAGATATGTTCATTAATACTCGAATTGAACTTAAAATTATAATCCTTAATAATACAATAATGTATGAAAATTGATTCTCACTAATTAGACCACATTATAATTAATTTCTTAATAAGAATATTATTCTAAAATATTTTTGCACTTATTAATTGAAAATAGTATAACATTCTCTCACTTAACCTAATTAGAATCTATTAATCATTATGCATAAATGACAATAATAATCTCTTTTGATCCCATCATAATGCAATTATATAATAAAATGCCAAGTGTAAATTATGGTAGTTATACCCTATTTTTTCAAAATACATCCTTTTATACACTACAATACATACAATTTACCCATACATAGTTCATAAAATGTTGAGCCCATCTTGGATGACTAACAATGGATTTGTTGTTAATAGCATCTTATATAATTGTCCTTGTTAATTTAATGTTATGAGTGCCTTTTAGATGTGTTTGCTACATCTACAAAGTGTTGGTAGCTGATTTATTCATGAGTTAAATAAGACGACGTACTTTAATTCCCAGAAAGGAAAATCGATGGAAATAAGGAGAGAAGCAGTGGGACTAATTAGCATGGTAATGGTTGACATTAAGGAGAAGCTAATAGTGGAGTAAGAATTCAAGATAACAGAGGTGTCGCCTTGGAAAAAGCAGATAATGTTCAAGGCTTTAGCGATTAGCCCTTTCTTGAGCATATTGTTTAACTTTATTGTGTGCAATCTCAATCTCACCATTGGTGTTATTCCTTCTCTCAACATGGTTGTCGACTTGCTAAGTTTCGCAATGCTTAAGTCTTGGTTTGTCTTGCTTTAAAAGCTTGACTTTTTGAAGTAGCCTTTCATTAGGAAAGAGAATATCGTCATCTAAATATGTATCGTTGCTTCCTCTAGCATTACATTTTGCAATGGCACTGCAAGTCACTTATTGGGTATGAGCCCAAGGGTAGCTACTCAATTAAAGGGAGGATATACCCTATAAAAAAATGAAAGCTTTCTCTCTCTCTCTCTCTCTCACAGATAGATGATGGCATCTCTCTTTATTAAGAGTTTTGTTGGGCTATTCTCTATTTTACCCATGCAATAGCTAATGATTTTGAAGTATAAATTGAAATACCCTAGTGAAACTGCTACTGCTTGCCTTATTAACAGCTTTTATACCCTGAAAGGAACTAATGCTAACCGTTAATAGTAAAGTAAGCCTAAATTCAAGGAATCAATGTTAATCATTGATGGTAGGGCAATCCTAAATTTAAGGAACTAATGCTGACTGTTAATGGTAGGGTAATCCTAAACTTAAGGCATATAAATACCTATATAGCTGACAAGAGAGAAAACAACAAAACAAAGAGAGGATAAAGAACAATAGAGAGGTAAGAATGGTAGAGAGGCGAGAACAGTAGAGATGTGAGAATGGCAAAAAGGTGAGAACAACAGAAAGGAGAAACATGATAGAGAAAGAGTAGAGAAACACGACAGAGAGAGAATAGAGAACAATAGAAAGAAAGGAAAAGATCAATTTTCTGCCACAATAGCCTATGCCTATGAAGAGATCGTTCTTAAAGGAGGGTTTTCATAATCTCTATATGTACATTTTTGAAAAAAGGTGGAAAATTGATCAGGACCTTCGTGGGTCTCACACTAAGAGGGGGAGGGGTTGAATCAGTGTGAGATGCTTTTCATGGGTCTCATACTAAGAGGGAAAAGGGGTCTAGATTTATAACGTTGATCCAATTTTTTTTATCTTGCTTTTTTATGTGAGAACAGCAATATGGATATCAAGCAAGCACAAGCACCCGAGAACACTTTTACATGATTTATCCACAATATGTGAGCTATGCCCATGATGTGATAAGATCACTCCTAAATCACACAATCCACTCTTGTTATCAAGGGATATAGTTGATGTTGTGGAAGGATCACTCCTTGACCACTTATAATGATATTTTGATCACTTAAAGAGTTAATCTCCCAATCACTCGAAGAATTGATCTCTCAATCACTCCAAGGGTCTCCCACCCTTTTTCAAGAAGTAGGTAAAAAGTTTATGACAAAACTTCCCTATAAAATATGACTTAATATGCAAAAGCTACTATTACAAAAAATGAATCTTCTTCTTCCTCATTGTTGTTTTCTCTCCTCAAGCTTTGTAAGTCTCTCATTCTTTCTGTAGTTGTTGCCTCCTTTCTATAACTGTTACCTCCTTTTGCCTTGCACTTTCTCTTTCTCTTTTGCTGTTGCAAGTTACTTTTACTGCTACAAGCTACTTTTGCTACTACAAGCTAATCTTGCTATTGTAAACTTTCTTCCTTGTTGCCGTCGCTATGTCTCCTCCTAGTTGCCATTGTTATCTCTCCTTCTGGTTACTGCTGCTCTTTCTCCTTTCTCTTTTGGTGTTGCTATTGCTTCCTTCTGTCGAGCTGTCTATGTTTTTTACAAAACACATTTTTTTTCTTTTTTTTATCAAGTCCTTTATTTTTTCTGTAAAACATGTTTTTTTTTCCTTCTCTATTAAGCCCTTTATGTTTTCTACAGAACACTCTTTGTCGTTCTCTCTCTTATTTTTTGCATAACACACTTTGCCATGCTCTCTTTTCTCTTTTACAACACTTACTTCTCTTGATAGTTGCATAGATATATTTATAAACCCTGAGTTTAGGATTACCTTATCATTAATGGTCAACATTAATTCCCAAGAGTTGCCCTATAATCAATAGTTAGCATTAATTCCCAAAGGTTGCCTTATAATCAATGGTCCTAAAATTTAATGTCAATAATCAACATTAACTCGATGAATTTAGAGTTGACCTACCATTAACGGTTTTGACAAACGATCTCTCTACATCTCAATAGCATTCACAAATCAAATCAATAAGGACAAATATAGGAGATGTTGTTGATAACAAATCCAACATTAACTATCAAAGATAGGCTCAATAATCTCCTCCTTTGGATTTGTTGGCAGCACATTAAATCCAAAAATTAACAATTAAGCACAAGTAGTAGCTTTTGACATTCATAGCTCCTTTTAAAATATGCATCTCCCTTTTTGTAAGTGAGCATGATACCAATTGGAAACAACCTTTAACTCCCTTTTTTTTTTTTTTTTTAACTTCTCCTTCTTAACAATTTCTTCCCCTTTATTTAACTTTCCCCTTTAGATTTATCAAGCTATTTTCCCATTTGATCAATATATACTCTCTTTGGATTTATGCAAAATATTTACCCATTTGACAACAAATCCAAAGAATAACAAAAGAGAGAAGGGGAAAAGGGTTAAAGACATACCTTAACCTCTAGAGGGTGGCTAAACACATAAGGTTAGCTTTAACTTCTGGAACATCTCTCTTAACAAAGGTTTGGTGAATATATTTGCAACTTGCTCTATTATAGGCATATACTCCAACTTTATGTTAAGTCCATCTTTAATGGCTAATGTTTTATTTATTATCAATAGCATTTCACACATTTGTTTCTATTGATTTGATGTTTTGAATGTTGTTGAGATGTAGAGAATTCATTGGTCAATACTATTGATGGTAGGTTAACTTTGAGGTCAATGAGTCAATGTTGACCATTGACTCTAAATTTTAGGGGTGGCATAAAAATTGGGACATTGAACAAAAAGGCTGACTGTTAACCCTTGACCATTGACCCTAAATTTTAGGAATTAAATTTAGCTGTTGATTGTAAGGCAATCCTTAGGAATCAATACTGACCGTTGATAATTGTGCAACTCTAAATCTCAAAGTTTATAAATACATCTATGCATCTTTCAAGATGTATGTGTGCTATAAAAAAAGACCGATCAGCTGTAAAGAAAGAACGATAAAAAGAGAGGATGCCACCAAAAATAGAGTGACCAGCCAGGGAAGGTGCAGCAGCAGCCGACAAGAGTGCAACACTAAAGAGAGGTACAGCCAACCAAGAAAGGTGCAGCATTAAAGAGAGGTGCAACCGGCCAAAAGGTGACAACAACCATTAAAGAGAGGTGCAGTAATCGGCAGCCCTACCACTCTGTGGCAAATTTCAAAATAAGCCTAAGGAATCTCATCTCATGGCTACTAAGAGAATTCTGAGGTATATGAAAGGCATAACAAATTTTGGGTTGTTTTATGATAGAAATGGACACCTTAATTATAAATGTATACAAATGTTGATTGGGCTAGAAATTGTGATGATATAAGGTTAATGTTAAGTGTTGCATTTTATTTGAGCAGTAGATGTGTTTTATGGTACAACAAGAAGAAGAAGTATGAAGAAAAGCTTTATACAGGCCTTGGAAGTGAGAGGAGAGTCAACTTTAGCAAATGCAATCAAGGAAGATATTACCAAAAAATTGGATGAGAGTCTAAGCAAACAAAGACCTCATTCTATGGGGAAGCAAGGTCTTGGTTATATCGAAAAGCCAAATAAAAAGGTAGCAGAGAAGAAGAAAATTGTGTTTGAACCTGAAAGCAAGCACAATGACGTGATGGAAAAGACAGGCTACTTGTGCAAAACGTGGATCTTCTCTTTCCTTTGCTGTCGGTTCTACCTCACCTGCTACCTTTGTAAGTTCTCTTCCCATACTGATGCTACCTACCCTGCTGCTGGTTCTACAAGCTACTAATTGTGATTCACTTACTGACGGTTCTACAAGTCATTAATTGTTGATTGATTGTGACAACCAAAGTGTCATTAATATGTCAAAGAATCCTGTCCAAAGCTAAACATATTAAAATCAAGACCACTTAATTAAAGAAAAAGTGGAGAAAAATAAAGTAAAGTTGGAGCATATGCCTACTATAAAGCAACTTGCTGATATATTCACCAAAACTCTATCAAGAGAGATGTTTCAAAAGTTAAGGTTAAGTTTATGTGTTTAGCCAACCCCTACAGCTTCATTTTTGGACAACTAATTCAGCCCTTTTTGTCCAATATGTCCCAATTTTTTATGCCACAACACTTTATTTTTCTCCACTTTTTCTATAATGAAATGGTACTTGATTTCAATATGTTTAGATCTATAGTATTAGACAAGATTCTTTGATAAATTGATGGCACTTTAGTTGTCATAACCAATCAATAATGGTAGCTACACATCCACCTTCAGATCTTCAAGCTATTGTTTCATCAATAGCATTTAAGTACAAGCCTGAGTAGCAACCACATATTCAACCTCTGCAATACTTAAAGTCATTGAATTTTGCTTCTTACTATACCATGAAACATATCTACTACCTAAATAAAATGCACCACCTAAAATTGACCTTCTGTCATCACAATTTTCATTGCAATAAGCATCTATATACCTATATAAATTAAGTTGTCCACTTCTATCATAAAGCAATCTATAATTTGTTGTGTTCTTCACATATCTTAGAATTCTTTTTACAACCACAAGGTGAGATTCCATGGGCTCACTTTTAAATCTAGCACTAAGTGTTACAACAAAAACAAAATCAAGCCTTGATGCTGTCAAATACAATAAACTTCCAATCAACTTTCTATATTCCTTCTAATCAACCATTTCACCTTATTAATCTTTGCTTAACATTGTTCCAACAATGATAAGAGTGCTTACTCCTTTAGAGTTCTCCATCCTAAACCTTTCTAATAGCTCATACACATATTTTTCTTAGGAAACAAAACTTCTAGCCTTGCTTTGCAAAACACGTAACCTTAAAAAGAATTTCATTTCACCTAACATAAACATCTCAAACTTCTTCTTCATCTAATCAGCAAAAGTAGTGCAAAGGGCCTCCTTTTCAGCAATAAAAATTATGTCATCAACATTAACCATAACAATTAATTGGCCCTATTTATCTTACTTTATGTACAAGTTCCACATTCCCTTTTTTTGAACTTTATATCTTTAAGGCATGTATCCAACTTGGAATAACATGCTCTTAGAGCTTGCTTTAAGTTGTATAAAGCCTTTTTCAATTTACACACACTTAAACCATCATGATCAAGTGTAAAACCGTCAAGGTATTTAATAAATACCTTTTCTTCAAGCTCTCCATTTAGAAATGCAGACTTCACATCCATCTAATAAACTTTATAATTTCTTTGAGCAACAATGGTCATAAATATTCTAATTACTTCAAGTCTGGCCACAAGAGCAAAGGTCTCTTCAAAATCAACACCTTCTACTTATGAGTAACCTTTGCAAACAAGTCTTGCCTAGTTTCTTACAACCTCACCATTTTCATTAAGCTTATTTCTGAACACCCACTTGGTTCTAATGATGTTTTTTCCTTTAGGTCTAGGAACTAAACACCAATTATTGTTCTTTTTAATTTGATTAAGCTCTTCATTCATAACACACACCCATTCCTTGTGCTTTAATGCTTCTTCTACTAACTTGGGTTCAACTTTGAAAATCAATGAGGTTTGTTCACCACCTTTTAGTCTTCTCTTAGTCTGCATAGAATCCTCTTTGCTTCCAATAATGTTTTAAGCCTCAACTTCAACTTTGACTCTTCTATAAGTTTGGGAGTGCCTAGATTCTTCTTCATCATTGGTAATTTGAGAATCAATGTCTTCTTTATGTTCAACAGCCTTTGATTTATCACTTTCAGATTCCTTTTCATTATCACACATAACATCTTCAACTTCCTTATGTTGTGATTGTATTGTGGAACCATCTTTAATCACTTTAACATCAAAGTTGTCCACAATGTTTTGTAACCTTTTGTTATAACATTTGAAGCCTCTTTCATTTGGTACATAGCCTAAAAATATGCCTTCATCAGCCTTCTCATCAAATTTTCCAAAATTCTTGCCTTTGATTTTAATGAGATATGGGCTTCCAAATACTTTAAAATGTTTTACACTTTACTTATTTCCATTCCACAACTTATAGAGTGTCTTCTCTATATACAGTCTCATAAAGCATATGTTTTGAATCTAAGTAGTGGTAATGATAGCCTCTCTCCAGTAACCATGTAAGGTACCATGGTTAGCCAATGTGGTCCTTGCTATATCCATTAGGTTTCTATTCTTTCTTGTAATCACTCTATTTTGTTAGGGTGTGTAGGGACTAACATATTCATGCTTCACTCTTTGCTTCTTTAAATAATTTTCAAATTCACTGCAAGTGTATTCTATCTTCTTGTCTATCCTGAGTCTTTTAATTCTTCTCCCCAACTAATTTTCAACTGACCTCCTATAACTCTTGAAATTATTGAAAACATCTGATTTATGTTTCAAGAACATAATACAAGTCATTCTTGTAAAATCATCATAAAAGAAACGAAGTACCTATCACCCTTTAATGATTTTTGTCTCATAGGACCATAGACGTCCGAATGAATAAGCTTCAATGACTTCTTTGTTTGAATCTCCATATTTTTAGCATTCACCATTTTCCCTTTTTGACAAGTTCTAAAAATGGTATTTCTTTCTCTTCTCAACTCAGATACATCTTTCACAACTTTATTTTTGGACAATTTGTTTAGCCTCTTTTGTCTAAGATGTCCCAACCTCTTATACCATAACAAATTCTCATCTTTGGTACTCATATAGCATGTGTTTTTGCTGCTGGAAACTTGGTATAAGTTTCTATTTATTCTTTCTCCCTTTGTAAGAATAGCATCATCACTTAATCTTTTTACTATGTAGCCACTCTTGCTAAAAGTAACTTCATGCACATCATCACAAAGTTAATTAACACTGATTAAATTATGTTTTAACCTTTCAACATAAAGCACTTTTTCCGATTTCACTTTTCTGCACCAATTTCAATGACACCAATACCTTTAATCTTTAAAGTACCATCATTACCAAATGTAACTAACCTCCATTATATTTTACTACTTCCTTCAATACCTTGAAGTCTCCTATCATGTGTGAAGAGTAACCACTGTCCAGGATCCATGGCTTTTCTTTATTAGAAACTTTTAAAGCTTCATCCATAACTATTGTCATATCCCTTCCTCTTCTTCTTTTTTAGCTAAATGTAAGAGCATATGCAGGTATTTCCCTTTTCATTCTTTGACAAGGCAACAATGTCAAGCATTCCTCAGCAATATGTCCAACCTTTTCGCATCTTCTATAGATTTCTTCCAACATATTAAATATGTTTCTTAGTGGAATATGACTTTTTTTCACATAAGACTATCTCCTTTCTTGATAGAGTCTCCCCATAAACTCTTGTCTCACATTCCTCTTTATTATAGGCCTATTACTCTAGTACATGCTAGCCTTATACCTATACTTACCATAGCTCTAGCAAAATCCTTGATGAGCACCTTTTTAGGTCTTACACTGAGAGAGGGGTCAATCAATGTAAGATATTCGTTTTTACAAACCTATCCAGATTTAATCTTTGTGACTTGTTAAAGCCAATGAAAACTTTCCTAGAGAAAGGTCACTTAATATGTACAAACTACTAATGCAAAATATGGATCTTCTCCTTCCTTTGTTATCGGTGTTGTCTCACTCGCTATTGATGCTACTTGCACATGCTACTATTGTTGTTTGCACGGGTTATTGCTACTGTTCACTCATGCTGCTATTACTGTTCGCACACGTTGTGGCTGCTATATGGCCGTGTTGCTACTTTTATCCACACATGCTACTCCTACTATCTGAGCACACTGCTACTATCCATGCACATTACTACTATTGAATTGGTTGCTGGACACACTGCACTTACTGGTATCATCTCCCGGACGTGTTGTTGGTGTTGGTAGTCCCTCATGGATGTGCTGCCACTACTAGTATAGCCTCTTGAGGTACTATTGGTTTCCTGAAAAGCTTCCTGAAGGGTTACTGGTCAGCTTGAAAGCTCATAGAGTGCCGCTGGATTGCTAGAAAGCTCCTAGAGTGCTATTGGATAGTGCAACCGTATGAGTATAAATCAATGTGCAAGCACCCAAGCACACACAATAATTTTTATGTGATTCACCCATAATGTGTGAGCTATGTCGATAGTATGATAAGATCACTCCTAAATTATACAATCCAATCTTGTTATCAAAGTATACAACATTGTTATAAAAGGATCACTCCTTAACCACTTATGGAAGGACTACTACTTAACCACTTACACTGATCTCCCAATCAAGGAGTTGATCTCCCGATCACTCGAAGGGTATCCCACCTTTCTTCAACAAGTTTATCAAGATTTTGTAGTGAAAAATTTCCTAGAGAATAATCACTCAATATGTACATACTACTAATGCAAAATATGGATCTTCTCCTTCCTTTGTTGTCGATGTTATCTCATCCGTTGCTGATGCTGCCTACACATGTTACTATTATTGTCTGCATGAGCTATTGCTACTGTCCACTCACACTGCTATTGCTGTCTATACACACTGTGGCTGCTGTCCGCACATGCTGCTACTTCTCTCCACATGCACTACTCCTATTGTCTGAGCACAGTGCTACTATTGAATTACTTGTTGGATGTATTGTACTTGCTAATATCGTCTCTCGAACGTGCTGCTGGTGTTGGTAGTCCCTCCTGGACATGCTGCCACTACTAGTATAGCCTCTCGAGTTATTGCTAGTTTGCTAGAAAGCTTCCTGAAGTATTACTAGTTTGCTAGAAGCTGGAATGCTGGAAAGCTCCTAGAGTGCTGCTGGATAGTGCAACCATACAAGTATAAATCAGTGCGCAAGCACCCAAAACACACGACGATTTTTATGTAGTTCACCCACAATGTGTGAGCTACGTCCATGATGTGATAGGATCACTCCTAAATCACATAATCCATTCTTGTTATCAAGGGATACAATAGTGTTATGGAAGAATCACTCCTTAACTACTTATAGAAGGATTACTCCTTAACCACTTACATTGATCTCCAAATCAAAAAGTTGATCTCCTGATCACTTCAAAGGTATCCCACCCTCTTTCAATAAGTTTATCAAGAGTTTGTAGTGAAAAATTTCCTGGAGAATGATCACTTAATATGTACAGACTGGTAATGTAGAATATGGATCTTCTCCCTCCTTTGCTGCCAGTGTTGTCTCACTCACTGCCGATGCTAACTGCACGTGCTACTATTGTTGTTCACGCGGGTTGTTGCTGCTGTCCTCTCATGCTACTACTTCTATCCGCACACGCTACTCTCACTGTCTACTCGTGTTGCTACTATCCATGCACACTGCTGCTATTGAATTTGTTGCTAGACACGCTGCACTTACTGGTATAGCCTCTCGAGGTGCTGCTAGTTTGTTGGAAAGCTTCCTAAAGTGCTACTAGTCTATTAGAAAACTTATAGAGTGCTAATGAACTGCTAAAAAGCTCATTGAGTGCTGCTGGTCTGCTTGGAAACTCCTAAAGTGCTGTTAGTCTGTTGGAAAGCCTCTTAGATTACTAGTGCAGGAATTTCTTCCTACTGGTTTGCGGCTTGATCCCAAATTATATTACTATAGCAACTGGTTTTGGTTTGCTAGTGTAGGGACCTCCTATTGCTGCACCACCTCCTACAAGACCTACTACCTTCTTATTTACTGGTGTAGGCTACTGCCTCCTAGTTTACTGGTGTAGGCTGTTGCCTCCTGGTTTATTGGTGTAGGCTACTAGTTTGTTAGCGAAGGTGCTACCTCCTTGTTTGTCTTCCCTTGATGTCAGATTCACACGATGCTGCACCATATTTTGGTTTGTCTCCCTTAGCTGTTAGATTCACAGGTTGCTACACCACCTTTTGATTTGTCTTCCTTGGCTACCAGATTGTTGGTTTAAGGCTACTAGTTTCCTAGTTTGCTAGTGCAGGCTGTTGCCTCCTAGTTTGTTGGTGCAAGTTGTTGGTTTGTTGGTTCAAGGCTAGCTGTTGCAAGTTTTAGTGAGGGCTGGTTGTTGCAGGTGCTGATCAGGACCGGCTACTACAACTTGTTGAGGGCTTGGTGGTTGGCTACTTCAAATTACCTCTATCTCCCTCTTAACTAGCTACTAAAACTAGGTTTTATTCTCTCAAAAAATTCTACAACACACACACCACCTTATAAAGGGTACTTATAGAGCCTTAAGATTAAGGTTACACAATCGATCATTGTTGATTCCCATAGGTTACCCTATAATCAATTGCCCGATTTGAGTCATAAAATTTAGGGTCAATGGTTAACATTAACTTCCTAAAATTTAGGATCAACAGTCAATCTCGACCCCTAAAATTTAGGATCACGGTCAATATTGACTCCTCAACATCAGGGTTAACCTATCATCACCAGTTTTTACCAATGACCTCTCTGCATCTCAATAACATTCATAACCTCAAATCAACACATACAACCATGTGAGATGGTATTGACAACATATCCAACATTAGCCATTAAAGATGGGCTCAATAATCCTTCAAATCTGAATTTTCTTTTTTCACTAAGTTCATACCTCTTATCTTTAGCAATTGTTGTGGCAACCTTCTTTCCATTTTTAACAACCTATCTCCTTTAGATAGGAATTTTCATCACATCTTTCCTAACCCATTTTAGCTTGGGTTGGTTTCTCTTCTCCATAATGTCATTGTATTTGCTTTCATATACAAACACAATTTTCTTCTTCTCTTCTACCCTCTCATTTGACTTTTCAATATAGCTAAGTTATTTCTTCCCTATAGAATGAGGTCTTTGTTTGCTTGATTACTTATCTAACTTTTTGGTAACATCCACCTTGATAGCATTTGTTGAAGAGGACTCTCCTCTCACTTCCACGGCCTGTATAAAGCTTTCTTAATGCTTCTTGAATTCAGACTCAGCCTTGTAGAGCTTGGCTTGCAAAATCAGCACTTCTTACTCTTGTGCAATCACCTTAGCATCAAGATCTTCACGTATCTTGCCTTGTTTTGCCTCAAGAATATTCAACTCTCCAATTCTCTTTAAGTACTCCTTTTCAGCTTTATCAACAACAAAATTTTTATTCATCTTCTTGAGATGCTTTACCTCTTTTTTGAGCTTGCTGTTTTTGTGCAAACAAGCTCTCAATTCATTCTTAAGTTGCTACATCAACTCTTTCTCTTCCTCTTAGGTTGATTCCTCATCACTTAAAGATTCTCGCTCAACATCTACCTATGCAACCAGCATATTTTCTATAGTAACATCATTGGAATCATCATTAACTTTTTCTTCAGAATCTTTTTCATCCAATTTGCTTAAGAAAATTCTTCTTTTGGATTTGAAGAGTTGCTTTTTCCCTTTAGCACTTGAATTTCCAACTTTACAATAGTCAAATTTCTTTATTCTCCTCCTTGGAGCTAACTCATCATCATCATCACTATCTGCTTCTTTTTCTTTGGGCAACGCATGGCAAAGTGTCCAATTGCTCCACAACTAAAAAGCACTTCAAGGGTAATTTTCCCTTACACTTCCCTTTTTCTTTCCTCATATTATTAGTGATATATGTTATGACTTTATCAAATTTAATATCACCATCTTCTTCTTTAAAGCTATTATCGAATTCTTCTTCTTGTTCTTTAATTTTTAACTTCTTTATTACCTTAAAGGCCAACTCCTTCTCCGTTTTAGACTTCTTTTCTTTCTTCATTGGCATTCAAAGCTTTCGGTAAGGTTTGAAGTATCTTCCATATTAGATCAGCAGTGTTGATCTCCTCTCCATAACTTCTAATGGAGCATACAATTTCATTTACTTTTGTAAAGAAAGCATCCACAAATTCATCATTTAGCATCTTTATGTCTTTAAATCTGCTCCTCCAAATTTGTAGCTTGGCTTTCTTCACAACCTTGTCTCCTTCATAAATATTCTTCAATTTGCCCCAAATTTGTTTGGTTGTGTTGCACCTCATTGCTTTGGTGAATTCTTTATCTAATAAGAAGGCATATAAGGCATTTCTCGCCTTTCTATCACACTTTAAATTCTTATTATTAGTAGGCATCACAATAGCACCTTCAACAATAGGGGTGAAGCCACTGATAGCAAATTCAAACATATTCAGACCAAGTGACGTCAAATATGGGAGCATTTTATTCTTCCATAACTAATAATTTTGTCCATAAAAATGAGAATGCCCTTGCTATTAACACTGTTCGTACTCTTTATAATATTAACCAGCAATAGATATAAAGATTCATAGTAGTAACAAAAATTTTAAATCAAAGTAGAATGGATCAATAAAGGAAATCCATACCACTTGATGAGGACCTCCGTGGGTCTCAATTAAGAAGGGGAGGGGTGAATCAGTGTGAAATGCTTGCTTTTTATAAATCTATTCGGATTAAACCTTTGCGACTTATTAAAGTCGATGATCTAATTTTTTTTATCTTGCTTCTTTATATGAAAATGGCCATATGGATATCAAATAAGCACAGTTACTTGAGAACACAAAAAATTTTTATGTGGTTCACCTAAAATATGTGAGCTACGTCTATAGTGTAATAAGATCACTCCTAAATCACACAATCTACTCTTTTTATTAAGGGATACAACTAATGTTATGGAAGGATTACTTCTTAACTACTATGGAAGGATCACTCCTCAACCACTTACAATTATGATGAGGACCTTCTTAGGTCTCACACTGAGAAAGGAAAGGGGTGAATCAGTATAAGATGCTCACTTTTTATAAATCTTTTTAAATTAACCTCTATAACTTGTTAGAGTCGATGATCTAATGTTTTATTTTTCTTCTTTATATGAGAGTGGTTGTACGAATATCAATCAAATGCAAGCACTAGAGAACACAAAGAGATTTTTACATGGTTCACCCACAATGTGTGACCTACGTCCATAGTGTGATAGGATCACTCCTAAATCACATAATCCACTCTTATTATCAAGGGATACAATTATGGTATGAAAGGATCATTCCTTAACCACTTATAATGATCTCTTGATAATTGAGTTGATCTTCCAATCACTCAACAAACTAATATCTCAATCACTCCAAAGGTATCCCACCCTTTTTCAATAAGTTTGTCAAAAGGTTTGTGATTAACACTTTCCTAAGGAAGATCACTCAATGTACATAAACTGCTAGTGCAGAGTGCATATCTTCTTGTTCCTTACTATCAATTTTTGCTCAAGCTTTGCTTGTCTCTTCTTTACAGGTTATCTCAAATGTAAGTTCTCTTCCCCTACTAGTTCTCTCCACTACAGGTTCTCTCCCTTTACTATTGGTATTTCCTCACCTGTTACCTCGGTAGGATCTCTCCTCTGCTGTTGGTGCTGCCTCCTTTACTATCTTGCAGGTTCTTTCCTCCTGCTATCAATGTTGCCTCCTTCAGCCTTGGCAAGTTCTCTTCCTCTATTGTCTTACCTACTACCTTGGCAAGTTTCTTCCTCTATTGCCAGTGCTACCTAACTTGCTGCCTTGGCAAGTTTCCTCACCTGCTACCTTGGTAAGTTTCTTCCCTTGCTGCCAGTGCACGTTTTCTCCTGTACTGCTATAAGTTGTCAGACTTGCTGCCAAGGCATGTTTTCTTCTCTGCTGCTACAAGCTACTGGACTTGCTGCTAGGACATATTTTCTCCTCTACTGCCACAAGCTACCGGACTTACTACAGGGGCACATTTGCTCCTCCATTGCTACAAGTTACTAGACTTACTGTCGAGACACATTTTCTCCTCTACTACTGGTTGTGCCTACACTTGTTGCCTGTTGCTAGTTGTGCCTATTGCAATTTGCTAGTTATAATTCACCTATAGCCAGTTTTATACACTGCTATTGTTACTAGTTGTGCCTATATTTGCTGCCTTTGCTCGTTGTGCCTACACTTACTACTGTTATTGTTTGTGCCTACACTTGCTACTATTGCTGTTGGTTGTGCTTGCACTTACTACTATTGCTACCTACACTTACTACTATTGCTACCTACTATAATCTACTGGATGTCCTGTTGCAGGTTGTGTTACTACCAGTCGTGCCTACTAATTACTAGTTTCTCCCTAGTTTGTTGCTTATTCTTGCAGCTTTTGCTTGCTACTATTCTGCAATTGTTGCTGTTGGTTATGCTTGTTGCTAAACTTGCTAGTATTATTGCTATTACTTGTTGCTGGTGCTACAATTACTACTAGTACTACGGGCTGCTATTGGTGTTACGAACTGTTACTAGTGTTGTGGGCTACTGCTGATATTGCCTACTGCAGGTTACTGGTTTCTTTATTGCCATTGCAAGATTCCTTAGGTAGTTGCTACAACTCCTCCCTTTGGTTTGGCCAAGTACTACCTTCTTCTTTCTTTGGTATACCTACTGTACACCTTCTTTTCTAGTTTGATATGGCTACTACATGCCCTCTCCTTTGGTTTAGTGTTGCTACTACACATCTTTCTCTTCTTGGTGTACCTACTGCACATTTTTCTCTCCTTAGTGCTACACCTCTCTTGGCTAGGTGCACCTCTCCTTAGCTACAACTCTCTTGGTCGGCTACTACTGTAGCTTCCTTGGTCAGCTACTCTCTCCTTGGTGGCTACCTTTTTTGTCTTAGTTGGTTACTCTCTCTTGGGTAGTTGCCTCTCTCTTTGTTGTTCACCTCTCCTTATGGCTGCCATTAGGTTTGCCATTCTCTCTTAAAATTCTACAGCACACACATTTGTCTTGCAAGGTGCATAGGGTTATTTATAGAGCCTTAAGATTAAGGTTACACACTCATCAACAGCCAGTATTGATTCCTAAAGGTTGCCCTATAATCAACGACCAGATTTGATTCCTAAAATTTAGGGTCAATGATTAGCTTTGACACCTAAAATTTAGGATTAACAGTCAACATTAACTCATTGACTTTAGGGTTAACCTACTATCATTGGTTTTGTCCAATGACTTCTATGCATCTTAATGATATTCAAAACATCAAATCAACACAAACAACAATGTGAGATACTATTGACAACAAATCTAACATTAGCCATCAAAGATGGGCTCAATAATCTTCCCCTTTGAATTTTTTGACAACACATTAAATCTAATAATACACATATAACAACCTTTGACATTGACTGACATCCACAGCTCCCCCTAAAACATGCATCTCCCTTAACTAGTAACAACTTCCCCTGAAACATGTATCTCCCTTAACTGGGAACAATCTTTAACTCCCCTTTATTCATCAAGCTAATCCCCCTTTTAATCAGTATATACTCTCTTTGGATTTATGCAAAACATATTCCTCTTCAACAACAAATCCAAAGAATAATAGAAAAGGGAAGAAGAAAGGGGTTAAAGGGTACCTCAACCTCTTAGAATGGCTGAACACATAAATTCAACCCTATTTGTCTAAGATGTTCCAATCTTCTATGTCACAACAAGTTATCATCTTTGGTACTAATTTGGCACACGTTTTTGCTTCTGGAAACTTGGTATAAGTTTCCATTTATTCTTTCACCCTTAGTAAGAACAGCACCATCTCTTAATTTCTTCACTTTACAACCTCTATTGTTAAAATTAACTTCATGTCCATCATTACAAAACTAGCTAACACTGATAAGATTGTGTTTTAGCCCTTCAACATAAAGCAATTTCTTTGATTTCAATTTTTCTACACCAATTTCAACAACACTTATATGTGGAATCTTTAAGGTACCATCATTACCAAATATGACTAACTCTCCATCATATTTTACTACTCCCTTCAACATCTTGGAGTCTCCTGTCATATGTGAAGAGCAACTACTATCCAGGATCCTTGTTTTTTCTTTCTTGGAAGCTTTTAAGGCTACTTCTACAACCATAGTTGTTTCTCTTCCTCTTTTTCTTCTTTGGCCAAATGTAGGAACATATGTAAGTGGTCTCCTTTCCACTTTTTAACAGGGCAATAATGTTTGGTTGAATGTGGGAGCATGTGTAGGTGTTCTCCTTTGCACTCTTTGATTGAGCAGCAATGTCAAGCAATCCTCAATAGTATGTCCAACCTTTTCACATCTTCCACAGATTTCTCCTAGCAAATCAAATCTATTTCTTAGTAGAATATGACTTCTTTTCACCTGAAACTATCTCCTTTCTTAATAGAGTCTCACAGTAGACTCTTGCCTCACATTCCTCTTCATTATAGGCCCATTACTCCAACACACATTAGCCTTGTGCCCATACTTACCACAGCTCCAGCAAAATCATTCAAATCTAGGTTTTCTTCTTTCACTAAGTTCATGTCTCCCATCTTCACCAACTGTTATGGCAACCTCCTTTTCATCTTTGACAACTTGTCTCCTTTGGATAGGAGTCTTCACCACATTTTTCCTAACCCATTTTAGCTTAGGTTGGTTTCTCTTCTCCATAACGTCATTGTGCTTGCTTTTAGGCACACACACAATTTTCTTCTTCTCTACTACCTTCTCATTTGGCTTTTCAATATAGCCAAGGCCTTTCTTTCCCATGGAATAAGGTCTTTGTTTGCTTAGACACTCATCCAATTTTTTGGTAGCATCCTCCTTGATGGCATTTGCTAAAGACAACTCTCCTCTCACTTTTATACCCTATTTAAAGCTTTCTTCATGCTTCCTTAGTTCAAACTCAGCCTTGTAGAGCTTGGCATGCAAAATCAGCACCTCTTGCTCTTGTACAATCACCTTAATGCTAAGACCTTCATGTATTTTTCCTAACTATGCCTTAAGTACAATCAATTCTTTAATTCTCTTTAAGTACTCCTTCTCTTTTCTTTCAAACTCCTTTTCTTTCACTTGGAAACCAAATTCATTAATAGCAGATTTTTCATACAATTTCTTGAGATGTTTTACCTCTTTTTCCAACTTGTTATTTTTGTGCAAACAAACTCTCAATTCATTCTCAAGTTGCTAAACCAACTCATCCTTTTCCTCTTCTATTAAATCCTTATCACTTGAAGATTCTAGAAAATCATTTACTTTAGTAACCATCACATTCCTTGTAACCTCATTATCAGAATCATCATCAACTTCCTCTTCAAAATCTTCTTCATTCAACTTGCTCAAATAATTTCTTCTTTTGGATCTGAAGAATGGCTTTTTCCCTTTGGCACTTGAATTTCCAACTTTTGAATAGCTAGATTTCCTTGTTCTCCTCTATGGGACTGGCTCATCATCATCATCACTGTTTACTTCTCTTCTCTTTGGGCAATCCACTACAAAGTGCCCTATATCTCTATAGCTAAAGCACTTCAAGGGTAATTTTCTCTTGTACTTCCTTTTTCCTTTCCTCATATTCTTGGTAATATATGTCATGACATCATCCAATTCAGTATCACCATCTTCTTCTTTAGAGCTACTGTCAGATTCTTCTTCTTAGTCTTTAATCTTTAAGTTCTTCATTGCTTTGAAGGTCAGTTCCTTCTCTGCCTTAGACTTCTTTTCTTTCTTCATTGGGACTATTCTCATTTCATAAGCCACCAATATGATGTATAAATCATCTGAGGGCAGTTTATCCAAGTCTCTATCTTCTATGGAGGAAACTTTGGCATTGTAAGTTTTGGGTAAGGTTCTAAGTGTTTTCCTTACCACAATAGCATCGTTGATGTCCTCTCTATAGCCTCTAATAGAGCACACAATTTCATTGACTCTTGTGAAAAAGGCATCCATATATTCATCATTCAACATCTTTATATCTTCCAATCTGCTCCTCAAAACTTGTAACTTGGGTTCCTTCGCAACCTTATATGTTTTATAAAGGTTCTTTAATTTGTCCTAGATTTGCTTGGTTGTGTTGCTTACCTTTCCATCACACTCCAAATTTTTCTTAACAATAAGCATCATAGCATCACCTTTAGCAACAAGGACGAAGCCACTAATAACAGATTTTAAAACATCTAAACCAAGTGTCATCAGATATAGGAGTATTCTATTCTTCCATAACTGATAATTCTACCTATTAAAAGTGGAAATGTCCTTGCTATTAACACCATTCATCCTATCCATAATATCAATCAGCAATAGAGATAAAAATTCATAGCAATAACAAACAACTTCAAATCAAAGCAAGCAAAATGGATCAACAAAAGGAACCAACTATGATACCACTTAATGAAGACCTTCTTATGTCTCACACTAAGAAAGGGAGGGGGTGAATCAGTGTAAGATGCTTATTTTTTACAAATCTTTCCATATTAAACTTTTTAACTTATTAAAGTCAATGATCCAATGTTTTATCTTTCTTCTTTATATGAGAACAGCTGTATAGATATCAATCAAACACAAGCACTAGAAAACACAGAGATTTTTTCATGGTTCACCCATAATGTGTATACTACATCCATAATGTGATAAAATCACTCCTAAATCACACAATCCACTCTTGTTATCAAGGGATACAATTATAGTATAGAAGGATCTCCTGATCACTCAAAGGTTTGAACTCCCGATCACTCCAAAGGTATCCCATCCTTTTTCAATAAGTTTATTAAAAGGTTTGTGACTAACACTTTCCTGAGGAAGATCACTCAATGTGCACAGGCTGCTAGTGTAGAACACAGATCTTCTCCTTCCTCACTACTAGTCTTTGCTCAGGCTTTACCAATCTCTTCTTTGTAGGTTATTTCTGCTGCAGGTTATCTCTACTACAGGTTCTCTCCCCTACTAGTTCTCTCTGCTACCAATTATCTCCACTGCAACTTCTCTCCTCTTGATATCAATGTTGCCTCACCTATTGCCTCGGTAAGATCTCTCCTTTGCTACCAGCGCTACCTCCCCTACTTCCTTGGTAGGTTCTGTCCTTCTGTTGTTGATGCTACCTCTTTCGATCTTGGCAAGTTCTCTTCCTTTACTGCCTTAGCAAGTTTCTACCTCTGCTACTGGTGCTACCTCACCTATTACCTTGGCAGGTTTCTTTCCCTGCTGCCAGTGCACATTTTTTTCCTTTACTGTCTGACGTGCTATTAGGGTACATTTTCTCCTTTACTATTGTAAGCTACCAAACTTGCTGCTAGGACACATTTTCTCCTCTAATACTAATTGTGCTTGCTACAATCTGCTAGTTATGCCTGCACTTGCTACCTTGGATTGTTATACCTACACTTGCTACTACTGCTGCCAATTATGCCTACACTTACTGCTATTGCTACCTACTACAATACGGTAGATGTGCTGCTACAAGTTGTGTTGCTATCAATCGTGCTTGCTAACTACTGGTTTTTACTTGGTTTGCTGTCTACCCTTGTTGCTATTGCTTGATGCTAGTTGTGTCTGCAAGCTACTGGTTTCTCCCTAGTTTGCTGTCTACTCTTGCTGCTATTGCTTGCTATTGGTGCTGCAATTACTGCTGCTGGTTATACTTGCTGCTGCACTTGCTGGTATTATTGTTATTGCTTGCTACTGGTGCTGCAATTGCTGCTGGTGCTGCAATTGCTGCCAGTGCTGCAATTGTACTAGTGCTGCAATTGTACTGGTGCTGCAAGCTACTGCTAGTGTTACAAGCTGCTGTTGGTGTTGTAGGCTACTACTAGTGTTATGGCTACTACTAGTGTTGCAACTTGCTCCTGGTGTTATGCAGGATATGCTGTTGGTGTTGCCTACTACAAGTTATTAGTTTCTTTAGTGCAATTGTAGGATTCCTTGGGTGGCTATTGTAACTCCTTCTCCCTTTAGTTTAGTCTGCTGCTACCTTATTCTTTCTTTGGTATGGCTACTACACACCTTCTTGTCTGATTTGGTGTGGCTACTGCACACCCTCTCTTCTAGTTTGGTGTGGTCGCTCCATGTCTTTCTCTCCTTGGTGTGGCTATTGCACATTTTTCTCTCCTTGATACTACACCTCTTTTGGCTAGCTGCACCTCTCTTTGGTTGCAACTCTCTTGCCCAACTACTAATGCACCCTCCTCAACCAGCTACTTTCTCTTTGGTGACTGCCTTCTTTGTCTTGGCCTGTCATTTTATCTTAGGTGGCTGCCTCTCTTTTTATCATTCACCTCTCCTTGTGGCTGCCTTTAGGTTTGTCATTCTCCCTAAAAATTCTGCAACACACACACTTGTCTTGCAAGGTGCATAGGGTTATTTATAGAGCCTTGAAATTAGGGTGGCACACTCATCAACAATCAACAATGATTCTCAAAGGTTACCCTACAATCAATGGCCAGATTTAATTCCTAAAATTTAAGGTCAATAGTCAACATTGACTTCTTAAAATCTAAGGTCAATGGTTAAGGGTCAATGGTCAACTTTGATTCCTAAAATTTAAGGTCAACGGTCAACATTAACTCATTGACTTCAGAGTTGACCTACCATCATCGGTTTTGCCCAACAACTTCTATACATCTTAACAATATTCAAAACATCAAATCAATATGAACAACAATGTGAGATGCTATTGACAATAAATCTAACATTAGCCATCAAAGATGGGCTCAACAAATGATCTCTTGATCACTTAAAGAGTTAAACTCTCGATCACTCCAAGGTTTTCCCACCTTTTTTCAAGAAGTACATAAAACATTTATAACAAAACATCCTTGATAAAGATCACTCAATGTGCATAAGTTACTATTGTAGAAAATGAATCTTCTCCTTCTTCACTACTGGTTTCTCTCCTTAAGCTTTGTTGGTCTCTCCTTCTTTCTATAACTACTACCTCCTTTTTTCTATAGCTATTGCCTCCTTTTGCCTTACATTTTCTCTTTCACTTCTACTACTAAAGGCTTTCTCCTTTATGCTTCTACTACTACAAGTGACTTTTGCTACTGCAATCTTTCTTCCTAATTATTGCTACTATCTCTCTTTCTGGTTGCTGTTATTATCTCTCCTTTCTCTTCTAGTGCTACTACTACTTCCTTCTACCACTACACTCTCCTTCTCTTCTAATGCTAATGCTATTTCCTTCTACCATTGCACTCTCATTCTCTTCTGGTATTACTACTGTTTCTTTCTACTGCTACACTTTCCTTCTTTTCTAGTGCTGCTGCTATTTCCTTCTGCTAAGCCTTCTATGTTTTCTACAAAACACGTTTTTTTCTTCTCTATCGAGCCCTATATGTTTTCTACAGAACACTCTTTGTCATGCTCTCTCTTATTTTTTGCAATATTTATTTTGCCATGCTTTCTCTTCTGCAGAACATACTTATCTTGACAACCGCATGGATATATTTGTAAGCGTTAAGTTTAGGGTTGCCTTATCATCAACAGTCAGCATTGATTCCCAAAATTTGCCTTACAATCAATAATCAACATTGATTCCCAAGGGTCACCTTACAATTAATGGTCAGCATTGATTCCTAAAATTTAGGATCAATGGTTAGCATTGACTCCTAAAATTTAGGGTCAAGGTCAACATTGACTTATTAAATTTAAAGTTGACCTACCATCAACGATTTTGACAAATGATCACTCTGCATCTCAATGGCATTCACAACATCAAATCAACAAGGAAAAATATGAGAGATATTGTTGACAACAAATCCAATATTAACCATCAAAGACAGGCTTAACAAAAACCCTTTGGGTGATCAGGAGATTATTATAAGTAGTTAAGGAGTGATCCTTCCACAGTCATTAAAGAGAGATCCTTCCACTACATTATCTATATCCCTTGATAGCAAAAGTAGACTGTGTGATCTAAGAGAAATCTTATCACACTATGGATGTAGCCACACATTATGAACGAACTACGTAAAAATTTTGTGTGGTTTCTGTTGTTCCCACAGCTTTGTATGGGTTATAATTGTTGTCAACTAGGTTTAAGTGTGCAAGAAAGTAAAGCCACATGAAAGCGTTAGAAGGTAAATCCATATGGAAGGGCAAGAACATAAATCCGCATGGAGGGGCAACAAAGTAAATTTGCCATGTATGGGCAAGAACGTAAATATGTCACGTAAGCCTTAGTAGGATTTTATGGAAGAGAGTATATAAAGATCTTGGCAGACAAAATTAGGGTAAAGCCAACAAAATTGAATACACGGCAAAACACCAAACCCTACACAGAAGAACACCACCTACAAAAGAAAAGAGTAGCCGTCGTGACCAACGCCATCATGAACAGTAGTCATTGAGTGAACAATATCTGACGGATGAAGAGAGATAAAACACTTGGAAAAGAGAGGAGCCATTGACGGGAAGAAGAAGAGAAAAAGAAAATTGTAGCTGTTGTTGGAAAAGAAGAAGAGAGAGAAAATGAATTCATTATACAAAGGATAGAAAAAGAGAAAAATATATATACGGCCAAATCGAAGTCGTCGTCGGGCGAAGGAGAAAAGAGTGAGGGCTAGACGGGGCTGGATGGCAGGATGAAGAAAAGCAAACCGGCGGAAGAAGAAATCAGATGGCCATAGAAGATAGAGATATCGACGGCAACAAAGAACAACCATCGAGAGAGAGAGAGAAAGAGGAGAGAGAGAGAAAGAGAAGACAGCCGAAACAGAGGAGTCAACAGGAATGAGAGAGAAAACACGGCCAAATAAGGGAAAAGGAGAGAAAATCTGGAATTGCCAAAAAGGGGCAGACAAAGAAAGAGAAATTCAACAAGACGGTGAGAGAAATCTAGCGGTAAGAGAGAAATTCAGGGAGAAGAGAGAGAAATCTGGCGATAAGACAATGAGATCATGAGACAAGGAGATAGGTGAGACTGTAAGACGATGAAAGCAGGAATTGTGTGAGACAACATAGAAAAGGAATTCAAAGAAGCATTGATAGAACTCAATGTATTTCTAGACTTCTTCAAGAGAGGTTAGAGAGTGTTGCGGTGAACTTTTAAGCAGCAGTGGAACAGCCTTTTAATTCAACAGTTGCAAGACACAGTAAGTGACACTCTTTGTATTATACTTGCTTAGTAATTGCAATATTAAAAGGAGTAGAGAATTAAGACATCCATTGTAACTGGAATTATTAAGTATAGTGGACAGTCTCGGTAAGGGAGAGTCCCTACCACCGTGGATGTACATCATGTTGACAGAACCACGTAAATCTCGTGTATCCTTAATTTGCTTTACGTTCTGTGTTTTGAATTGAGTTGTGAACACAGCTAAAGTATCAACCAACCCTAACCTAACGAAGACTTAAACAAGAACATCCGAATTGTCTATTAGGCAAGGTATCTGAAAGGTGACTTTGGGGACTATTATGATTAGTAGGTAGCAATAGATCTACCTTAGTCGAGTCTGATAAAGAGTTCGCTTTTAAGAAGAAGTTAAAGTTGTTCACTTATCTGCAAATTGCGAATTGTGGTGATACTGATTTACCTCCCTCTCAGTATCACAAACTAGTAGATCCTACGGAGAAGTCGGGAACTTCATTTGGTATCAAAGCACAGATTCACCAGTTTGAAGCTTAACAGCATGGTGTACTAGTTTAAAGGATTACAGAAGTTTTGACTTGTTTAGCATACTGAGAAATGGAAGTCGGTACTAGCACCAGCACTACGTATAGCAAAAAGGTTCCAATCTTCAACGGAACCAACTACCATATGTGGAGAGCAAGAATGCAAGTGGTATTTGCAACCATGGGCATGAATATGGTGAAATGCGTACAAAAGGGTTTTGTGACTCTGAAAAAAGGTAAAAACCCAACCTCAAAGGAGTTAAGGTAGTGTGAGATAAATGGGAAAGCCTCAAATGTCATCATTTTAGCATTAATAGATGCTGAGTATGCTAAAGTGATGGACTGCAAATCTGCTAAGGAGATATGAGACAAATTGCAGAAAGTCTATGAAGGTGATGGCATAATAAAGGAGGCTAAGCTTCAAATGTTCAAGAAGAGATATAAATCTCTTAGAATGCAAAAGAATGAGATAGTCCAAGAGTTTTTCACTAGGGTTATTGATGTTGTGAACAACCTGAGAAGTCATGGGAAAAACAAGAAGGACTCATCTGTTGTGAAGAAAATTCTGAGAATTCTGCCTGAGGGGTTTGCCTCAAAGGTAGCAGCCATAGAGAAAAGTAGAGATCTCAATTCTATATCTCTGCATGATCTCCAGTGCAATCTCATTGCATATGAGATAAGGATAAAGTAAGCCGAAAGCTTTACAATAAGGAAGGTATCAAAGGATACAGCTTTCAAAGCTATAAAGCACTTGAAGATAAGAGAAGAGGAAGAATCATCTAATGAGGATGATGATAATGATAAGGAAGAAAGTGAAGGTAAAGTGTTAGCTTACTTCACAAGGAAATTCAAGAAGGGGTCTAAGAAGGGAAAAGGACAGTTGTCCTTGATATGTTATCGGTATGGGCAGACTGGACACTTTACTTCTCAGTGAAAAGTGAAACTTGATGATGAAGATAAGGATGGTGGTGATAAAGATAAGGATGGTGATGATGAGCGAAATTCAAAATGGAGAATACCATTATTCAAATCAAAGAAGTACAGCAAGATGACTGCCAACCCACAGAAGAAGAAAAGAGGCTCATTTAAGAGTTATGTCAGTCAGATAAAAGAAGCTGATGAGGAGGAAGAAAAAGAATCATCATATGAGCATATCTTTATGGCATCAGCTAAAGGTGATAGTTCAACCTCTAAAGAGGAAGAGGAGGTTGATGAAGAAAAGTCATATCGTAAAGCTGAGCTGCAAGCAACTTCAAAAGAGATAATCAAAAGGAACAGAAAACCATAAGAAGGTTGGAGGCCCATATAAAACAAGTTAAAGCAAAGTCTAAGGAAGTTGAAAGTCAAAAGGATGAAATAAGGGCTGAACATATTGACTTGAAGAGAAGATTTGAAGAATAGATTAAAATATGTGAACACCTTACAGTAGAACTTGGCTCAAGGACTTTAACAATTGAAGAAATGGAGATAGTGTTGTTGAGACTTCAACAACAACTCAAAAAGAGTAAGGAGAACTTGCAAAAGTTTGAAGTGGTAGGAAAAACAAGCTCTGTAAGAGAAAAGAAGAATGAGACTTTGCCATAAAAGTTGAAAGAAAAGACTGTGACTCAAGTGAAGATAATTGAAGAAGAAAAGACAGTTATTAAACCAAAGTCAGGGCCAAAAATGATGTGATGAAAGTCAACCAACAAAGGGCTACAGCTGAACAAAAGAAGGAGAAAAAGGTGACTGAAATGAAAGTCATACAAGAAAAGAAGCCAGCTACGTTGCCTACACAGCAAGTGATGAACAGAAGAAGACAAGCTGTATATGTTTCAAGCTGTATACAGCTGAACAGAAGAAGGCAGTTTCAAGGTCATTGCCTTTATTGTGGAGTTTGGGGTCATAAAGCGAGTAACTACTAATGGAGAAGGTTAGTATATATTTCCAACCTGAGAAGATACGATGTTGCATATAGGGAGAGACAATACAAAATTCAAAGGAGAACACCCATTGTGAGTTCTTGCACATGCTGTAAAAAGCAAGGACACACTAACAAGGAGTGTTAGTGGAAGCCCAAACCAATGGTTTCAAAAAACTTTGTTGTATTGGCAGGCTTTGAATAGTGTGAAAGGTGCGGGCAGGATGGCCATAATGTCAAGAGATGCATGACACTTCTCCCTGAACAAGAGAAGGCACTCAATGGCACAGTGAAAACAAGTGGTGCAATCAAAGCTGAGAAAAAGGAGAAAGCTATCTTCCAGCTAGTTCAAAAAAAGAATATAAAGCTAAAAGGGATGTGGCTACTATAGATGAAATTGCACTCAAAGCTGACTACAAGGATAAGTAGTGGATCCTTGACAGTAGATGCACTTCACACATGATGGGAGACAAAAGTAAATTGTCAAATCTAAACAAGTCAAGAGAAGGTAGAGTCAAGTTTGGCAATGATGATTTACTCAACATCAGTGATCAAGGGTCAATAAACATTGGAAAAGGAAAGCTGAAAGATGTTCTATACGTTGAAGGACTCAGATATATTCTAGCATCTATCAACATACTATGCAATGAAGACCATAAGGTAATATTCACAAAAACAGGTTGCCAAGTAAAGAGTAAAGAAGGCAATACTGTTGTAGTTGGGATGAGAACAACTGAAAATTTGTATATGATTAATGAAGAAAGAGATCCTTTTGCAACTAAAACTGTGCAAGAAAGAAAACCAAAAAAAATATGGACCAATACTCATCAAGAAAATTAGATCACAGGTGACCTATCAGCAAGAGTTAAAACAAGAAGAAAAATTGTGAGAGCTACTGTTTTACTCTCACAAGTTGAACATAAATCTGTTGAAAAGGCTACATAACATCTAACTAAATCTCTATCCACAGAGTTGTTTGAAAAGCACAGAATGAGTCTGTCTATGCGAATGCCTCCTCAAGCCTGAAAATCAAGTGAATCCTCCATCTCTACTTTGCAAGTTTTTCAAATTTGTAATTGGTTGGCAAAGGGGGAGAGAAGCAACAGTGCAAGGGGAGCTGTTAAAAAAAGGGGAGTGCATATTTAGGGGGAGTTGAAACTACTACATAGTAGTTATTATTATGAGTGTTACCAACAATTACAAAGAGGGAGATTGTTGTTCCCACAGCCTTATATAGGTTTTAATTGTTGTCAGCTAGGTTTAAGTGTGCAAGAAAGTAAAACCACATAGAAGGGTAAGAAGGTAAATCCACATGGAAAGGCAAGAACGTAAATCAGTATGGAGGGACAAGAAAGTAAATTTGACGCGTAAGGGCAAGAACGTAAATCTACCACATAAGCCCTAGTAAGGTTTTATGGAAAAGAGTATATAAAGACCTTGGAAGACAAAATTAGGGTAAGGCCAATACAATTGAATACAAGACAAAACACCAAACTCTACACACAAGAACACCACCTGCAAAAGAAAAGAGTAGCCGTTGTGAACAGTAGTCGTCGAGTGAACATTATCCGACGGACGAAGAGAGTGAAAAAGGGAGAAGAGGAGCAACCGTCAAATGAAGAGAGATAAACACTTGGAAGAGAGAGAAGAGCCATCGACGGGAAGAAGAAGAAGAGAAAAAGAAAATTGTATCCGTTGTCAAAAAAAAAAGAAGAGAGAGAAAATGAATTTGTAGGACGAAGGAGAGAAAAAGAGAAATTATATATATGGCCAAATCGGAGCCGTTGTCAGGCGAAGGAGAAAAGAGTGACGACTAGACGGGGCTGGACGACAGGATGAAGAAAAGCAAACCAGCGGAAGAAGAAACCAGACGACCACAAAAGAGAGAGATATTGACAGCAACAAAGAACAACCGTCGAGAGAGAGAGAAAGAGGAGACAGCCGAAACATAGGAGTTAATGGGAAGGAGAGAGAAAACACGGCCAAATAAGGGAAAAGAAGAGAAAATTTGGAATGACCAAAAAGGGGTGGACGAAGAGAGAGAAATTCGGCGATAAAAGAGAGAAATCTAGCAAGACAATGAGAGAAATTAGGCGATAAAAGAGAGAAATCTGGTTGGACAGCAAGAGAGAGAGAAACGGACAAGCGAGCTGTGAGATAATGAGATCATGAGATAAGGAGACGAGTGAGACCGTAAGATAGTGAAAGCAGGAATTGTGTGAGACAACGTAGAAAAGGAATTTGGCGAAGCATTGAAAGAACTCAACGTATTTTCAAACTTCTTCAAAAGAGGTTAGAAAGCGCTGCGATGAACTTTTAAGCTACAATGAAGTAGCCTTTCAATTCAACAAAGGCAAGACAAGCTAGAAGAAGGGTAGACACAGTAAGTGACACTCTTTGTATTGTACTTCCTTAGTAATTGCAATATTGAAAGGAGTAGAGAATTAAAACATCCATTGTAACTAGAATTCTTAAGTATAGTGGATAGTCTCGGGTAAGGGAGAGTTCTTACCACCGTGGATGTACGTCACGTTGACGGAACCACGTAAATCTCGTGTATCCTTAATGTGCTTTACGTTCTGTGTTTTAAATTGAGTTATGAACGCAATTAAAGTATCAGCCAACTCATAACCTAACGAAGACCTAAACAAAAACATCTTAATTGTCTATTAGGCAAGGTGTCTGAAAGGTGACTTTAGGGACTATTGTAATTAGTAGGTAGCAATAAATCTACCTTAGTCGAGTCTATGAAAGAGTTCATTTTAAGAAGAAGTTAAAGTTGTTCACTTACCTGTGAATTATGAATTGTGGTGATACTGATTCACCCCCTCTCAGTATCATAAACTAATATATCCTAAGGAGAAGTTGAGAACTTCAATTGGTATTAGAGCATAGGTTCGCCAGTTTGAAGCTTAACAGCTTGGTTTACTAGTTTGAAGGGTTACAAAAGTTTTGACTCGTTCATCATACTAAGAAATGGAAGTCGATACCAGCACCAGCACTACGTACAACAAGAAGGTTCTAATCTTCAACGGAACCAACTACCATATATACAGAGCAAGAATGCAAGTGGTATTTACAACCATAGGCATGAACGTGGTGAAAGCAATAGGGTTTTGTAGCTTGGAAAGAAGGTAAAGACCCAACCCCACAGGAGTTAAGGTAGTGTGAGATAAATGGGAAGGCCTCAAATGTCGCCATTTCAACATTAACAGATGCTGAGTATGCTATAGTGATGGACTGCAAATCTGCTAAGAAAATATAGGATAGATTGTAGAAAGTCTATGAAGGTGATGGTAGAATGAAGGAGGCTAAACTTCAAGTGTTCAAGGAGATATATGAATCTCTTAGAATGCAAAAGAATGAGATAGTGCAAAAGTTCTTCACCAGGGTTATTAATGCTGTGAATGACCTAAGAAGTCATGGGAAGAATAAGGAGGACTCATTTGTTGTGAAGAAGATTCTAAGAATTCTGCCTAAGAAGTTTACCTCAAAGGTAGCAGCCATAGAGGAGAGTAGAGATCTCAATTCTGTATCTCTGCATTATATCCAGTGCAATCTTATTGCATATAAGATAAGGATAAAGTTAGCTGAAAGCTCTACAACAACGAAGGTATCAAAGGATGCAGCTTTCAAAGCTATAAAGCACTTGAAGATAAGAGAAGAGGAAGAATCATCTAGTGAGGATGATGATGCTGATAAGGAAGAAAATGAAGGTAAAATGTTGGCTTACTTCACAAGGAAATTTAAGAAGAGGTCTAAGAAGGGAAAAGGACAGTTGTCATTGAGATGTTATCGGTGTGGGCAAACTAGACACTTTGCTTCTCAGTGTAAAGTGAAACTTGATGATGAAGATAAGGATGGTGATGATGAAGATGAGGATGGTGATGATGAGCGAAATTCAAAATGGAGAACACCATCATTCAAATCAAAGAAGTACAGGAAGAAGACTACCAACCCACAAAAGAAGAAGAGAGACTTATTTAAGAGTTATGTCAGTCAGATAAAAGAAGCTAATGAAAAGGAAGATGAAGAATCATCATATGAGCATGCCTTTATGGCATCAGTTAAAGGTGGTAATTCAACCTCTAAATAGGAAAAGGAGGTTGATGAAGAAGAGCCAGATCTTGAAGCTAAGCTGCAAGCAGCTTCAAAGGAGATAATTAGAAAGGGCAGAACCATAAGAAGGTTGGAGGCCCATATAAAACAAGTTAAAGCAAAGTCTGAACAAGAGAGGTTAGAGAGCATTGCGTTAAACTTTTAAGCGGCAATGAAGTAGCCTTTCAATTCAATAAAGGCAAGACAAGCTAGAAGAAGGGTAGACACAATAAGTGACACTCTTTGTATTATACTTGCTTAGTAATTGCAATATTGAAAGGGGTAGAGAATTAAGACATCCAATTAGAATTCTCAAGTATAATGGATAGTCTCGATAAGGGAGAGTCCCTACCACCGTGGATGTACGTCACGTTGACAGAACCACATAAATCTTGTGTGTCCTTAATTTACTTTACATTCTATGTTTTGAATTGAGTTGTGAATGCAACTAAAGTATCAACCAACCCATAACCTAACAAAGACCTAAATAAGAACATCCGAATTGTCTATTAGGCAAGGTGTCTGAAAGGTTACTTTGAGGACTATTGTGATTAGTAGGTAGTTATAGATCTACCTTAATCGAGTCTGAGAAAGAGTTCGCTTTTAAGAAGAAGTTGAAGTTGTTCACTTACTTGCAAATTGTGAATTGTGGTGATACTGATTCACCCCTCTCTCAATATCACAAACTAGTAGATCCTAGGGAGAAGTCGGGAACTTCAGTTTTGAATGCTTGTACTTGCTTGATATTCATACGGTCATTCTCACATAAAGAAGTAAAATAAAAATAGATCATAAACTTTAACAAGTCATAGAGGTGTAATCTGGACAAATTTGTAAAAAATAACATCTCATATTGATTCACCCCCTCCCCTTTTTAGTATGAGACCCAAGAAAGTTCTTATCATAAAACATATATGATTTTATAATGGTTTATAATATTTTCTCATAAAACCTTTTTTATTAAGGTGAAATAGTAATGTACACATAATTATAAAATAATATAAATTAAATAACATATGTCAAAAACTCATTATTAAACACAAAGTCTCAATATAATTATAAATCATCATTACCATAACTAATATGACTTTGATTGTAAACCTTTCTTCAAAAGGTTAGCTATCATGAGATCCATACTAATATGCCTAATAAACACTTTTTGTTTCTAAACATCCTCTTTAACAAAATACTTTGATTCTATATACTTGACACCCTTTAAGTATTTATCATCTTTTGGAGAAGAATACTATTATGAAAGTATCATAATAAATTTTCAACAACTTAAAAATCATGTCAACAACCTTAAGTTTTAAAATAAAATTTTGCAACCATAATACATGAATTATGGCTTTAAAGAATGCCATAAGCTCTACTTCCATGATTAATAAAGCAATGACAAATTACTTTGTACTTTTTCATAATATTGCTCCTTCTACTAATAAGAACAAATAATTAAAAGTGGACTTTCTATTATTGAGGTATCTAGTAAAGTTTGAGTCTAAAAATTAAATCATTTCTAAATGATTAGATGTTTTGTACATATGTATATAAGTTTTAGTTCTTTACCAATACTGTATCACCTTTTTTGCAACTTTCCAATAATCCATTTTATGATTACTTTGACATATGCCTTACATTTCAATGTGAAACTAATATCTAATGTAGTATAGGTTTGTTATTACACTACCAACATTAAAGGCGTAAGGAATATATTTCATTTCATTATGTTCTACATTATTTTTTGGACAATTCATAAGACGAAATTTGTCACCTTTTTGTATGAGAACAAGCTCAAGCAAATGCTTAATCATATTAATTTTTTTTAGAATTTTCTTAATAGAACTCTTTTAAGAAAATTTTAACAATCCTTTTAATCTATCATAGAATATTTCTATTCTTATCATTTAAAATGCCTTTTCCATATATTTTATTTTAAAATTTTTTAGGAGAAAATCTTTAGTCTCACACAATATACTTAAATCATTAGTAACAAACAAATTATCGTTAACATACAAAACTAAAGATAAACTTACTCATACTAATTTTTTGGTAAATACATTGATTAACAATATTTTTTTTTAAATTAAAAGATATAATGATATCATTAAACTTAAAATACCATTGTTAAGAAACTTGTTTTATTCCATATACTACCTTTTAAGTCTACATACCATTTACTTTTTACCTTATATAGAAAAACCTATATATTGATCCATGTAAACTTCCTCTTTAACATCTCCATTAAAAAATGCAATTTTTACATCCATTTGGTGTAACTCCAAGTCATACTAATTCACCAATGTCATAACTATTCTTAATGAATCTTTCTTCCAAATTAAAAAAAAAATGTCTCTATATAATCAATGTCATCATGTTAAGTGTAACCCTTAGCAATAAATCTAACTTTATGTCACTTAATATTGTCACTTAGGTCATATTTAATCTTTAAAATCCATTTACAAACAACTCTTTTGCATACTTTTGGCAATTTAATAGGATCTTAAACGTTATTTCTTTTTATGAATTTCAACTTATCTTTTATGACATTAATCCATTTAATAAATTCAATACCTTTTTATGGCTTATGAAAATGAAACTAGATTATTATGAATTCCAATATCAAAATTTGACTCTTTTAAATAAACCATATAATCATTTACAATAGTTAATATTCATTAATGATATTTATGGTCCATTAATTAGTTGTGCATTAATTCCTTTAGGGAATTCCAATATCTAAATATTCTTTAATTTTAGAACATCATTTAGTGTAATAGTAAACAAAAGAACTATTATGGGTAAAAGAATATTTGCCCTAATTTCTCTCATGTCCACCCTTAGTATTTATTAATTTCACTAACTTCACCATTCTTAATAAATCTTACATTTCTAATTTATACAATTCTTAAACTATGATTTAAGCAATAAAATATATATCTTGTAGACTTTCCTAGATAATTAATAAAATAATCACTGATCATTTAAAAATTTAATTTCTTTTCATGTAAATTATAAATTCTTACTTTTGTTGAACAACCCCAAACATACATGTGGCGTAAACTAAATTTCCTTTTATCCATAATTCAATAAGAATGCTTTGAACTACCTTACCAAAAACCTTATTTAACAAATAATTTGTAATGTTTAATGCTTACATTCATAGATATTTAGGTAGAAAGGAGTTTCTTATCATGCTCCTAATTATATCTATTGATATTCAATTATTTTTTTCTACCACTCCATCTTATTGAGATGTTTCTAACATAATATATTGTACACATATGTTATGACTTATAAGGAATTTTACAAATATACTTGATACTATCCTAATTTATTATATTTATCATAATATTCATTATCTTTATTAGATCTTATAATTTTCACCTTTTTGTTTAATTACCTCTTAACCTTCTTTGTGTATACCTCGAGGACATCTAAAGATTGAGGCTTTTTTTTTTATAAAACAAATAAATATAACCATAAAGTAAAAAATCATTTATAAAGGTGATGAAATAATTTTCTTTATTAAAGGTTAGAGTGTCAAAAGGTCTACATTTATTATTATATATAATTTTAAGAATTTGGGTTCTTTTTATGGTCATGTTCTTATTATATTTGGTTTACTTACCTTAATGCAATTAATATATATTGTAAGATCAATAAAGTCTAAGTTTGAAAGAATTTCATTATTTAATAATCTTGCTAATCTTTCTCTATACCTATGACCCCAAACGTTTATACCATAAATAAGTAAAATTTTCATTTATCATACTACACTCAAATCAAATATTATGATGCATACTATGAAAGGATTTGACAAAATTATGATAAAGTTTTAGTTTATATAAACTATTAGTAAAAATACCTAAACCAATCATATTAGTATTTTTATATAAACTAAAACTATCGTATCTAAATTTGACATTTATTCCAAAACCATTCAATTTATAAATTAAATAAGGTTTCTTCCAAGTAAAGATACATAAAGAAGAATTAGCCAATACTTAAGACCAAACAATAAGTTCCTATGTCTTTAATTAGAGTCTTCATACAATTTCCTTTAAAGAAAAAATTTTTAGTTGGATTTGTGGTTTGGATTGTAATGAATCACTACAGTATGTTGGATACATAAGTACTAACACTAGCATCAAGCCACCAAATATTATATGAAATTTCAATTAAATTTGATTTGAAATATACTAAGGCATTAAATTTACCTTACTTGTTGAATCAAGCCTTGTGCTTTAGAACAATCTTTCTAATAATGTTTAGGCTTTTTATAGAAGTAACATTTATCACTCGTTCGTTCCTTCTTTTTAGCCTAAGTAATATAAGCAATTTCTTTTTACTTTTATGATTTTCTAATCTTGTTTTCTCCTAAACAAGCATACTAGTCAATTCATCAATATTCCATTTATCCTTTATAATGTTATAATTAATCTAAAATAGCTCATACTCAAAAGGTAGTGAGTTTAAAATGAATTATTGAAAAAGAATCTTTTATCATTAATATTAAAGTCTTAAGCCTTACTGTAATATTGCCAAAAGATGCACTTGCATTTTTTGTTTGTGAAAGTCTTAATGTTATTGGCAACATACATCTTTAGAAATATAAGGCTCAAAATATTACTCTATTTCTATGTTTTATGATGTAACTTCTTTGCCTTATTACTTGAATCAATAATAAAAGTAGGCTTTATTATGAGCAATGCCAAGTCAAAACCCATAACTCCTAAGTAGAAATTAACTTGTTCACACCATTCAAAAAAGTTTAATCTATTAAACATTATAATAAATGAAATATACCAGTAAATGAAAATAACTACATAATTATAAATACTTATACTTAATCATAAATTAGATTTAATTAACAATCAAAGTGTATAATAATTTTCTTTGGAAAATACAATAAAACACTATTATAAGTACATACTATATTAAAATTCAATAGATAATTAATTATTTTTTAATCAAATATATTTAATATCTTTGAATAAGCAAATATATTTAACAAAAAAATAGTAATATACTTAATAATGTTTCTAATAGTAAAATAATGATTTACCTTTAAGTAAATCTTATAGTTTTATTGATTAATAATGTTAATTTACTTAATTACCTTTCAATCATATTTATTCTATTAAAATTATAAGTAAATGATTATTTATGTATATCATTAATCATATTAATTTAGCCACTTTGGTGACTAGTAAACTATAATGGTAATCATCTATGAAATAAATATTTATCTGGTTAATTTGATGACCATTACATTATATCAAAATACATGCATATAAACCTAAGTTGTTCAAAAGTCATGAAAATACAATGCAATGCACATTGTTTTCATATGTGCACTTTTATCATGTGACAAAATTAAAACTTGCATGCATTATTTTATAATTAAATTGTTCCCAAACTAAAACTTGAAAAATATTTGAAAGGAATTTAAAATTCCTTATGGCATAATCATAATAAAATGGAAAAAAAATTTACATATATAATGATAAAGCCAAATCCATAAAACCTAACTAAGATTTTCTAAGATCAAAAGCTAAAGGAATCAATCAAACACATATAATTTGATATTTTAGTTAAATCACAAGAGAATTAATTAGCATAAATATAAATTGAACATGTAACATTTTATCATTTTACATAAGAACAATCAAATCAATCTTCAAAATTAAACATTAAATACTATTATTTTTTTAATTAAAAAAATCATAAATCTAGTATATATATAGTTATTTATACAAAAAAAATATTCAATTGCTAGACACAAGTTTTGATACCACTTTTTAGATAATTTATTTAAAACATCTTTATTAAAAGTTGATTTCAAATATTAAAATTGATTATTTTTATACAAAAAATACAATAAGTAAAATACATGAATTCGCAAAAGGTGAAACCATTGATGTGAATGAAAAGTTTGCCTTAACCTATTAATCAATTTTTCTCATAATCCTTGTTATAATTACATGCCTTTAAATAAAATTTTCGTATATGTTTAAAAGAAAAATAATTGGTCATATATATACAATTGTGAAACTTAAGTTAGACTTATCAATCAATATCTAAATTAAACCTGAAATTATAGTCTTTAATAGTGTAATAACATGCAAAATTAATCTTTATTAATAAAGTCATATTATAATTAATTATGTAATAAACCTATTATTCCAAAATACTTATTAATTAAAAATATTCTAATGTTGGTTACTTTTTAATGGTTAATCTTAGCTTTCCATTGCTTTCTAATGTAATTTCTATGTGAAAGAAGTTAAAAAGATGTGGAATATATTGGTTTGAGTATAACTTTTAAGTTTTGTGAAAAAATAACTCTTTGTTAAAATTTGTTGTAAAACCCTATTTAGAATTTCAACTTTCACGTTTAGATTTTTATTGCCTTCTTTTTTTCCTTTAATTTTTGTATTCAAATATGTGGTTAATTATTGCCTTAATTTTTGGCTAGGTGAAATTTTGCAATCGTAAAGCATAAAATTGTTAGAAGGGTAAAGATTAAAGATAAATATTCATTTTGTCTTTATTTTTAGTCAATTATAACACATAGACTACCAAAATGATTAAAAAAAAACCTCATTTAGTGACTTTATAAGTTTTAAAATGGCAAGTAGATTCATACCTATATCCTTCTTGCCATAGCGACCTTAGAGAAACAAACAATTTATAAATTTGAAAACAAAATTATAAGTTAAAAAATGAACAATTACAAATTTTTTAAAAATATTTAGATATATTAGTAAAATTTTTTAATTTTAAATTTTAATATTTTAGGAGTTTTTTACTTTTTATTTTTTAAATTTTTTTAAATTTTAAATTTTCAATATTTTTAAATCTTATATTTTAAAAAATATTTTAAGATTTTATTTTTATTTTCATATTTTTTTAAAAGATTGGATTTGTTTGAATTTATAACTTTTTAAATTTTACTTTTGTTAAACATTTCAAATTTTCCTCAAAACATTCCTTTTTTTTATCTTTAGATTTTATTTTGGATATTTTTACTTTAAAAAAAGCTTTTTTAGATTATATTTTGAATTTATCAATTTTTTATTATTTTATTGAAAAATTTTACAACTTTTAAAATCTTTAAATTTTCAAATTGTTTCAAAAAAATTATGTTATAATTATAATTAATTTTAAGTAGACAATATAAAATTTCTTGTGACACATTTAATAATAAATTAATAAAAAGAGTTAAAATTATTAACAAGAAAAATATGATGCAATCAATGAGCTTTAATTCAAAAATATTAAAATTATTTTCAAAATTTAAAACTTTAACTTTAGATTTTAATCAATAATAATTAAAAAAATTAAAATATAATGGATCAATTTAAGAAAAAAAAAAGATAACGGACATAATTTAAAAAAATACTTTAATGTAAAGTGTCAATTAAGGTTTTATTATTTTATTTTTTTTCCGCCAATAATAAAGATGGAAAGGAAGATTTTAAGAGCACAAAAGCTGCTCAAACCAGCACCAAGTCGAAGTCGAGCCCCACCAAGACGCAAAATCCGCGAAGCGACAACGAGTGGTCAGACTGAAACACTGACGGAGACTGACTCGAATAGGACAGTATTTCTAGACTCACTTTACCTTACCAACGTGAAAAATTACTCTTGAAAAAAAAAAAAAAGAAATTTATATGCTGTAATTTTATGTCATTTACACGTAAATGATATATAAATTTTTTTTAACAAATGATATATAAAATTTATATAAATTTTCTGGTGAGAAAAGTTCTCTGCTTTTTTTTTTTTTTTAAAAAAACAAGATGGCGACTTTAATTGATGTATGATTTGACTTTTAAATTTTTTTTTTGTCAATTAATCTCGAATGAAATTTAAACTGTGAGCACTTCAATAGTACCATGATTTGTTTGCAAGCATAATTTTATTGTTTTTCTATGATATATAATTTTCTTGGTTTAACCTTAACCATAGCTGGAGTAGGCCAGACCCCATATGTAACCGCTCTAATTTCATATAGCATCATCGCCTTTCGACATCCGATTTGGCTTTTCTTCCCCAACAGAAGAATAGCATTCACTCGCATACATAAGGTGGATAATGGACAAGCAGAAGCAAATGATTGCCTTTTGAGCTCCCGAATTAATTATTGTTATTATTTCTAATTACAACTATAATTATCTATTTGATGCTTAGCATTTTTTTAATTATGGTTCCGACAAGAGAGACAGAGTAGAGAGATGGAGAGAGAGAAAGAGAGAGAGAGGGGGAGGGAGGAATGGATGGGAGTTTAACTAATTATTTTCCAGAATCAGGATATTGGTCAAAGATATTAAAGTAGAGCTGCTTCATCCTAGAGAGAGAAAGATGGAGAAAGGAGTGGACAGGGTATCTTTCTGGGTTGGGGGAAAGGAGGGTGGGAGGCTAGTTTCTTCTTGACTTGGTTTCTTTTGATTCAAGTTAAGAGGCACGAGGGGAAGGACGAGAACACGAAAAACTCCATCAAGATTCGATTTTTAATTTTCTATTGTCTTTAGACTTTAAGACAGTCTGGGTATTTGTTGTTTTAATTGCAACACAAAGCTCGTCATAACGAGAGAAGGATTGATGGGCAAGAAGAAACCCCAAAAGACTAAGGAGCTGTCAGTAGCAATAGCAGAAGCTTCAACCACAGCCACAGGCGAAGAGATCCAGCAGCGGGAGACTGCCCGAAAAAGAGGCAGACCTCGCAAGATCATCGAAATCGAAAAGACTGAAATAGAGGATAAGAAAGGAGAACCGGCAGCAGAAGGACATGCTCAATCACCAGAAGAAGCTATTGGGAGTGAAGCAAAGAAGCTTAAAACCAGTGAGGAAGAGAAAATACAAGAAGAGCAACATGTAGAAGCAGAAGGGCCATCCGCTTATACCCGAGGCAAAAGGAAGGAAATAGAGGGAAAATCTGTAGAGAAGGAGCCTCCAAGGAGAAGCAGAAGGAGAAAAAGCGAACCGAGAAAGAGCAGCTAAGTAACTAAATTAGGTGTTTCCTGGGTATTTCATTCGGTTAAGTTGTAAAACAAAAGGAAAAAAAAAAAAGGGTTGGAAAGAAGACGATAAAATTATTTAATGAATTCCTGGTCAGAAATTTCAAGCTGGTTTTTTTTTCCCTTTCTCCATGATGAAAGCTTCCTGGCCTACGGATTTATGTCTCTCTCACATGAAACACGAAGGATGAAATTTAAGAGCTCTTGGTAATTTGTGGATTGCTTTGGCTGTGCTTATCGTCTTGTTGTTGCATCCAAAAATCATTTTCTGTTTACAAACAAAACAGATTCAAGAGAGATAAATTATACAGAATCAGATTGGAGCCTTTTTAATTGTTTTTCCTGGTTTCCAACACCAGATAAATGACCATCAGCTTGAGTTATTCACTGATCATCCGCTTGAATTTTGTCCAACTTGTTGAGATTTTAAAACGTTATGCTACCTACCTTTTGACATACATACATACATACATACATACCTCTGTGTATGTGTGTGTGTGTGTGTATATATGGTCTGAGATTGTGTTCATTTAGTGACATGGATTATTGATTTCTGAGGAGATACAAGACGATTGAATTAGGGGACTTTGGGGCGAGGGGGTCGGTGGTTTTTTGCGCTCAGCTCTGCTCTATGGCGAAGAAACAGCAGCACATCGCTACAATGTCCAAAAGTGGTGAAAAACAAAGGGAAAAAGACTGAATATGACCCAAAAAAGAAAAAAAAAAAAAACATTTCACTATTTTTGCTAAATTATGGAATAACTATCATTTTATTCATATAAATTTTTTCCATGCTTATTTTATAATATTCACATAAAAGATTATGCTTTCTTCTAATATTCTTTCTTATCAATTTGTAATTGATCCAAATAATTAATAAAAAATTATTTTTTTTCTTAACATCCGCTTCTTACATCCCTTTCTTTCTTGACCAATAACCTTTTTCCTTTTTCTTTTTTAATATTCTATTACAAATCTAAACAGAGCATTTGCTGGCGAAGAAAGAAAAAGTGAGCTCGACAACACGTACGCGTGCTGTAGAACGCGCTACGTACGAATGTGGGACCCACTCTGGACAAAAGCTATTCCAAGTTGGTGGTACCCACCTGATTATCTCTGCCTTATAAAAATCGACTCGCTCGAGAAGCAGCCACAATAAAATAATTTTTTTATAAAAATTATTAAATATTCTTAAAAATTAAGAAAATATACAAAAAAAAAAAGAGGAAAAAAGAGAAAAATGTGCGTAACAATTAGTAAACAATATGAAATACTATTTATTTTTATTTGTACTTTTTTTAGGGCTTCACATACATTATATTCAAACTGTTTCATATTTAATTAATCATTATACACATCAAATAATTTTGTACAAAATAATAGAAATACAAGTTAAATAAAAAGTATAAATTAAAATTTATGAAATAAAAAATTATTTTGAACATAATCTACCTACCTCTAAAGTAAATTAAAATTTCCATGCAAAGAAAAATTACGGGAGCAAGAGAGGTACCACCACCACCACGTCGGGCCACCGAGATGGCGCATTCGCAGTAGATCATCGATAGCTCAAGAGTCGACAGGTGGTAGTAGTCTTTGAGCAAGAGAAAATGTCAGAAGCCGGGGGCCTTCAGAAATCACCTCAGCTGGTTCGAGGGCGATTCCCGCCAAAGTTTCAGACCTCATTCATTTTGGCCGAGTGATCACTAAAGAGTGTGCAGATCAACAAAAAAGCAACCCGATGGTGGGTCTCCTAGCTGCTAACACTACCCAAAGGCTGGAAGACACAGCCCCCGACGGACGGAGTCGATTGGACTCTCCAGCATTTTGACACCATACATGTGTCCAAACGGTATGTCAGTTGTGGTCTGGCCGCTAGAGATTTTCTTCTTCAATTTCTACTCTCCAGTCTCCGATCTTCAACGGTATTCTCTCTCTCTCTCTCTCGCTTGCTCAAGATAAATGCGAGTAGTCTATAGCCTTGATCCGACCAGAGACTACCTTGGTCATCCACGATTGTCAAATTACTTGTTAGGTCATCCACGACTCATCTTTGATCCGACCCGACCAGGATGTTTTTCTTTGCATCGATTGTCAAGTTACCAAGTTTATTTTGGGAAAAAGAAAATAAAAGAAATTGTTACAAATTTGATTTTAAAATAAATATTTATTCGACGACAAAGCTTTTGTTAAACTGTTACTACTAAATTCTCAGTGGCTTTTTTCTCAGAGAGTACCTTCTTCGCCCATTAAGCAAAGACTTTACATCTCTAATCAAATATATTGATTAAATTATACTAATTCCGGTTTGTTTATTAGAATCATGACACCAACCACTGGACTTTTACAATTTCATTTCCACCGAACTCCCATTTTATATCATATGATAAAAATACGACTCGATGTTTCTATAAATTTATACTTATATAAACACATAATTTATTGATGTTATTCATTCTAAAAATAAGTCAGATCCTAGCCAAATAATTTTCTCTAGATTAAAAATGCTTGAAGCCTTGACTTTTGAAAAAAAAAAGACAAGTGCAGCCAAATGATTCTTCCTCAAGAAAGTTAAGCTCCAGCCATTTACTACGAAAGGTTCTCTCAAAAATTTGTACCTTCATGTTATAATTATGAAGATTATATTGCGGCACAAGCTAATCTTTTATACTTTAAAAAAAAAATTGAAACCATCCATAGTTTTATACATTTTAGATGTAATTATTTTATGAATTTTTTAATTTAGGTTCGTGATTGGTAAATTAATTTTGGGTTAGATATGCAAATCTTCTCAAAGCTAGTTAAAAAAAAAAAAAAAAGATTCTCTTTATTCATCAAAGTCAATATAAGCCAGTTTTCTCTCTGGATTGCTCATTTGTTATAACCTTAGAGTTACCATAAATTTTTAGTTAGAATTATTCTAGTGAAAAAGGAAAAATATATCTGCTCCTCTTTTTTTTTTTTTTTTTGTTTTCAAATTTTTTACGTTAGTACGTTAAATAAGTATCAAATGTGACCCTCTATTCTTACTGCCTAAGCATGTCAAGAAGTTGTTATTAACTGATTATATCAAAGCCTCTTTTGTAAAACAATAGACTTTTCTTACCAATAAAAGTAAAATAGAAGCATCTCTGGCACTCGGCTCATCTCCCAAAAAAAAAAAAAAAAAAAAAAAACAAAAATAAAAGCCAGAGGAAACTTATTGTAGGTATCTAATGATGAAAGTGACGTCTAGATTATTTTCTACTTTAATAATAAATGTTTTAATTATAAACTTGATATAATCAAATAACTTTACAATTAAAAGCATTTGAATGACTAAAAACTTCTGATAGTGAAATATTTTTATTCAAAAGTTTTGTCTATTAGTGAAATGTTTTTTTATTTAAATAATGATGTTAGAATAATTAAATTTATAATGTAGGTGCCTAGTTATCCAAATTCATGTTATTTTAAATAATTGAATTTGTAACGCAATAAGGTTGGAATATTTGTTTGGGGTTCTAGAATTCTTATTCAAGTGCTCAAGGCAATAATTTTTATCGCATGAGAAATTTCAAATTTGACAGTAAAATAATCAGATATATATATAATTTTGTATAGGTGGAAAAACTGACCAAAATGGACAAGCTGGAGAGGGACAGTTTCCTGAATCACGTGGCAAGGGGTAAAAACATCCCACAACGACTCTTGTACTATTGTAGGCTTCTTAGCAACTTTGTGAATAATCCCATTGGATTTAGGATGCATGAGGCTCCCTCTCCCTCTCCCTCTCTATATATATAGGCCAATTGACCTGGTTGTACTTGGACATAATCAGCTTCCTTTTAATCGTCCAACTAGGAAGTTGAGAGCAGAGCCGGTTATAATTTGCTTCTCTAATCTAGAATGTTGGTAGCAATTCACAATCATCACATTTATGAACTTGAAAGAGACACAACAGAAAGGAAATGGCCATACGTGAGAAATGATGGATGCTCGTGGACTGACTTTTAAATCGAAGTACGGAAGCCATTTACGGTTGCGCTCTATTCTCCAGCATTGGTATTTGCGTGGGTCCTCCTTTCTTATTCCGCAGCCACGTTTTCTAATATTGCTTTCATCGACCCTTCTTCTGGTTACATATTTGCACGCAACTCTCCCCGACACCCTTCTATTATTATTCCTCTTTTCCCTTTTTTTTTTCTTTTTGGGTTGTTTCTTGCATAATTTACCAACATGTACATCGAGAAATTGGATTGCAGAAAGACAAACAATGGGCAGAGCGAAAGCTCCCAGGTTTATTATATAGTGAAGTAGTTCAAGTGCTCCACGCAACTATCCAAAATGGGAGGGATTCTGTCCGGCGATCAGCACGCCAAATAGCAGATGGAAGAGCCCTGTGGATACATTTGATGCATGATGTGTGAAAATTGATTCGGATTCATTAGTTCACACTATAGATTCGTCAATCTATAGTTTTCACTACCATCTAAAGATTTTGTAGGTCATTTCGTCTCCTCCTCCTGTAGTATAAATACCTACAAGTTATGTAAGAAATGAGAGGTGGTATAGTGTAATCCGGTGTAAGAAAATTTGTAGAGATTAAAAACGTCTGAATACAAATATCCGTTCCTTCCGTAGATGTAGGCAAAAAATCTGTCGAACCACATTAAATTTTTGTGTTCTCGTGTGTGTATGTTCATTAGATCCTACAAATTTGGTATCAAAGCCTTGGTTGAAAAAAAATTGATTGAAGAACACGAGACAAGTAGTCGAACGCATCCCTACGGCCGGAGCACACCACCACCGACGACCCAGTCTCTTTCCTCCTCCTTGTCCACCACCGTCTCTCACCTCCTCCTCGACCACCACTGCGAGTTGTCCTTGCCAATGTCACCATCGAATGCCCAGCAACCGTATTCTACCGAGAAACAGAGAGAGGAAGAGAGAGAGACCCGTCGAACGCCCAGCGACCGATCCACCAGATCCGACTTGCTTCTCACACCAGCAAGCTCCATCGAACGCCCAACAACCGTATTCTGCCGAGAAACAGAGAGAGGAAGAGAGAGATACCTGTCGAACGCCCAGCAACCGATCCACCAGATCCGACCCGCTTCTCACACCAGCAAGCTCCGTCGAACACCCAGCAACTGTATTCTACCGAGAAACAGAGAGAGGAAGAGAGAGAGACCCGTTAAACGTCCAACAACCGATCCACCAAATCCGACCCGCTTCTCACACCAGCAAGCTCCGTCAAACGTCCAGCAACGGTATTCTACTGAGAAACAGAGAGAGGAAGAGAGAGAGACCCATCGAACGCCCAGCGACCGATCCACCAGATCCGACCCGCTTCTCACACCAGCAAGCTTTGTCGAACTCCCAGCAACCGCATTCTGCCAAGAAGCAGAAAGAGGAAGAGAGAGACCCATTGCACAGCCCAGATCCGACCTGCATCTCACACCAACGAGCCTCGTCTAACAGTCTAGCGGTTGGTGTCCGTATGAGCTTATACGTCGTCGTGGCTTGTCATTTCCGGCCATACAGGTGGGTTGGCGCTGAAACGAAGCAGATCCGACGGAAGAGGAACAGATCGAGCTCCAAACGCGTCGGAGGCACTGTAGTGTGGCGGCACTGTAGGGGAAGATTGTAATTTGTTTATTTTTCGAGAAGTTTTGAAGCACGATGGCTGATCCAAAAGGAGCTGACATGCAACTTTCGACGTCTACCACTAGTTTGTGGCAAATAAGCTCAATGTCAAATGCAAAATTTGATATTGAGAAATTTGATAGTACAAACAACTTCGGCATGTGGCAATGCGAAGTCCTGGATCTGTTGTTCCACGAAGGATCAGATATTGCACTGGGGTCCAAACTGGTGAATATTTCTGATGAAGATTGGAGCTATGTGAATTGTCAAGCTTGTGATACTATCCGGTTGTGTCTTGCCAAAGACCAGAAATATTTTGTCATGAAAGAAACGATAACCTCAAGCTTCTAGAAAAAGCTGGAAGATAAATACATGACGAAAAGTGTAGAGAATCGGCTCTACCTAAAGAAAAAACTCTTTCGATTCCAGTATAAGAGAGGTATGCCTATAATTGAACATCTTAATAATTTCAACAAAATTTTAGCTGATCTGCAAAATTTAGATGTTGATATTATTGATGAGGATAAGACATTGTTATTATTAAATTCTCTTCCTGAAAGTTATGATCATTTAACCACTACCTTGCTGTATGGAAAGGATGAGGTTAAATTCATAAATGTTTCTAATGCTTTGGTGAATAATGAGTACCGGAAGAAGGATCAGAAGGACTCCAGAGAGTTGACACCAGAAGCATTGACTGTGACTCGAGGAAGAGAAGACAAAAGGAGAAATGGTAGATTTAGTGGGCGAAATAAATTTCGCTCAAAATCCAAAGGAGAATCAAGAAGAAAACTGACAAAAGATGAATGTGCCTACTGTCACCAGAAAGGGTACTGAAAGAAAGATTGTCCAAACAAGGATAAATCTGCTGTAAATGTTGCAAAGGAAGCTGACGATAAAGAAGATTCAGCTTTCTCAGTTTCGCCAACAAATATCCAGGTAGACAAATGGATTCTTGATTCTAGCTATTCTTATCACATGTGTCCAAACAGGAACTGGTTCACAAGCTTTTAAGAGCTTGATGGAGGAGTCGTGATGATGGGTAACAATAATACATGCCAGACAAAAGGAGTAGGCACTATTCACCTAAAGATGCATGACGGTACAACCAGACGGCTGACAGATGTCAGATATGTTCCAGATTTGAAGAAGAACCTTATTTCACTGGGGGTCTTAGACAACAGTAGATACAAGGTGACCATAGAAGGTGGACCCTTAAAAGTTGTACGAGGTGCATTCTTGGCAATGAAAGGTACTCAACAGGGAAACCTATATTTCCTAGATGGACATACAATTACAGGAAGAGTAGCTGTTTCCAAAGCTTCTAACAACGAAGCATCTGACTCTTCCCAACTCTGGCACATGCGCTTGGGACATGTCGGAGAGAAGGCCTTGCAAAATTTGGTGAAACAAGGCCTACTGAAGGGAGCCAAAAGTGGAAAACTTGACTTCTGTGAGCACTGTGTCTTGGGAAAACAGACACGAGTCAAGTTTGGCACCGCCATTCATTCTACCAAAGGAATATTGGATTATATTCACATTGATGTATGGGGACCATCAAAGAATTCATCTTTGGGAGGTAAAAATTATTTTGTTACCTTTATTGATGATTTCTCACGTTATGTTTGGGTGTATATGATGAAATACAAGGATGAAGTTCTAGAAATATTTCTTCGATGGAAGAAGATTGAAACCTAGACCAGCAAGAAGATTAAAAACCTAGACCAGCAAGAAGATTAAGAAACTTCGCTCAGATAATGGTGGAGAATACAAATCGGATCCCTTCAAGCAAATCTGTCATGAAGAAAGGATAATCAAACATTTTACAGTTCTTGAAACCCCACAACAAAACGGTGTAATAGAAAGGATGAACCGTACTCTAGTGGAGAAAGTGCGATGTATGCTTTAATGTATGCCTCTCATATTGTCAACCGGTTATCTACTTCTGCTCTTGATGGGAAATGTCCTAAAAAGGTATGGTCTAGACAACCTGTTTCAAATTATGATCGAATACATATATTTGGATGTCCTGCATATTTCCATGTTACAGAATCCAAACTGGATCCTAGAGCCAAGAAAGCCATTTTCTTAGGCTTTAGTGAAGGAGTTAAGGGATTCAGACTTTGGAATCTTGAATCAAAGAAGATCGTCCTAAGCCGAGACGTAACCTTTGATGAATCGGCGATGCTGCAAAGGACTACCATAAAGGAGAAAGAGAATGAAAAATCTTTCCAACATGTGGAGTTTGAAACTCTAAAGGAGCCAAAGAAGTATCTTGATAACCAGGAGGAGATCTCAGTTGAGGTAGAGGTTCCATCACCAGCATCAGACCAACAATCAGAGTCCATTGCCACTCACAAACAAAGGAGGGAGATCTAGAAACCTGCTAAATATACTGACATGGTGGCATATGCCCTGCTAGTGACAGAGGATGATATTCCCAACACCTTCAAAGAAGCTGTTCAGAGTATGGAGAGTGATAAATGGAAGCTGGCTATGGATGATGAGATGCAGTCACTTCACCAGAATCAGGCATGGAAATTAGTATCACTTCCACATGGAAAGAAAGCTATTGGATACAAATGGGTCTATACTAAGAAAGAGTGTGCCTCTAAAAAAAGAAGCACCAGATATAAAGCCAGACTAGTAGCAAAAGGCTATGCTCAAAAGGAAGGAATAGACTATAATGAAGTGTTCTCGCCAGTAGTCAAACATTCGGCTATTCGGATCCTGTTGGCTCTGGTAGCTCAATTTGACTTGGAGTTAGCTCAACTTGATGTGAAGACAGCATTCTTGCATGGCAACTTGGAAGAAAAAATCTATATGTCCCAGCCTAAAGGTTTCAAAGTCACTGGGAAGGAAAATTGGGCTTGCAAGCTAAGCAAGTCACCGTATGACTTAAAGCAGTCACCTAGACAGTGGTACAAACGGTTTGATAGCTTTATCCAGAAGCAGAAGTACACACGCAGTCAGTTTGATCATTGTGCTTATTTGAAGAAACTCAAAGATGGTAAGTTTGTATATTTGCTCCTATATGTTGATGATATGTTAATTGCATCTAGGAGCAAGGTGGAGATCGACAGGTTGAAGGCTCAATTGAGCTTAGAGTTCAAGATGAAGGATCTTGGAGAAACCAAGAAGATTCTTGGTATGGAGATCAAGCGTGACAGAGAAAAGGGCACAGTCTGGTTAACTCAGACTCAGTATCTGAAGAAAGTACTCAAGCGGTTTGGTGTAAGTAGCAAGACTAAACCCGTTAATACTCCATTGGCCTCACATTTCAAACTAAGTGCATTAATGTCTCCAAATACAGATGATGATCGAAGACAGATGGATAATATTCCATATGCTAATGCTGTTGGAGCCCTGATGTATGCAATGGTGTGTACATGACCTGATATTTCACAAGCTGTCAGTATGGTAAGTCGATATATGCATAATCCCGGTAAAGG
>JAHLGO010000381.1:7366721-7381187 GCA_020615895.1 Ceriops decandra | reverse complement strand
TATGAAGGGTTATTTCTTATAGTCTAACTTACCTCAAGACTAAAATCCATAATGTCTTCCGTGTGAGTCTTCTAAAGACCTTTCATGAAGACAAGGAAGATCTAAACCATGGTGAATCCAAGTGCACACTGACTACTATCATTACCAAATTCAACAAGAAATTAGAGTGCATCCTTATAGATAGAGTAATTCGAAAGAAGGGAGTTCTTAACTACACCAAGTACTTAGTCAAATGGCGAAATCTACCAGACCATGAGGTTAGTTGGGAACGAAAGGATCTACTTTGACAATTCGCTAACCATATTCAGCATTATAGGGACATCATGAGATTAAGTAAGAGAGGATGCTACAAACTATCTAGAAGCATTGCTAGACTAGACCCATTAGATGCCTATCTCATTTGCTTTATAAATACTTGGTAAGGAACATTCCAGAAGTATACTTAAGTGTTAAGTCTCTAGAATATTTTCTTATAAATATCCAAAATATTCTAAAATAGTTTTGATCTAAAATGTTCTATAGAAATTTAGAACAACTAATTGTAACTATACATTGAAGAGATGGAACAAGTATAAATACCTTCTTACTCCTCTCATTTGTAACACACCACTTAATTAAAAAAGTTCTCTTCATTGTTAAGCTCTCTTGTGCCTACTACTTTCTAGTCTTATTAAGCCTTGTACTTGCTTCTCTTTGTTCTATAACAATTTTCTTAAACTTTCTAAGGCTTACTTGGTTCATCTTTTCTCACAAGGTGACTAAGTGCCACACAAATAGCATGATTCAAGTCTAACTTCATGATAGTTTGCTTTAATTCCTTGGGCTAGCTTATTGAATTGGGTCTAGACCTATAACCACCAAGGGGTCTTGAAAATCTCCTTCTCTTTAATGGAATTGTTGTCTTAAAGATTAAGGAAGTCAAAATCTAAATATTGGAATTGCATAAATAATAAGTCATTCTAAATTGCCTTATTCTAAGAAAGATTGACCCAATGCATTATAACTTGTTACTGTCATGTTCTTCTTTTTGATCATTCAGTGGCTGATAACTAACAACAACTCCACTTTTATCTAATTGTCATCCCCAACTAGTGAAAGCTATTGCGAATTGTAACTTGCAGTCTAATCAACTTTTTAAGGAGAGCCTTGTGAAAGACTATGTGAATCACACTTTTAAGGGGAAACTTAAGCCTGTAGGCTATTGGTTCAACTCTCTCCAATACCTAATAAGACCCATAAAATTTGGACACTAGTTTCAAAATGGAGTGAACTATTATAGTACCTTCAACAGTACCTTCACATTATAGTTAAAGCTTAAGGAAAATCCAATCTTCCACTTTGAAGTACTTGTCCACTCTTCCCTTATTTGCAAAAATTAAATGCATTGCTAAGTATTTTGTAGTTATGGCTTAAGCATTGTTGAGAATACCTAACGTTTTTACAAAAACTCTACCAAATGTGTTACACTTGTACTGAAAGTGAGTAAGTTGGCTAATTAAGGCAAAGGATTAGAATGCCAAATTTGGAAGGGCTATTGTTCAATGTTGTGTGGTGGGTGGTGTTGTATCACCACTTTGCCCATAACAATCACCAATGCCACTTATGAGGGCTTTTGAAGCATATACAACAAAGGTAACCCTTAAGACATGGGTTAAGATGTTATATTTGGTCGTCTGTTTGTAGGTGGTAAGTTAAGATGAGATGGAAACCTATGCATTCAAATTTAAATAATTCTTGTTAGAAGTAACTAGTGAAAATCTTATCTTAGTCCAAGACAATCAATGTAATAATTTCATAGAATTTAAAAACCTACTTAAAGAATAATTTGGTTAGCATAAGACCTATGAAGGCATGACTAAGGCCAATGAAATGAGCTACCTTTGTGTAATGGTCCATAATTACCTAGATTGCATTCCATCCCTCATCTAGTCAAGTATGGGAAGTGGCTAGCAAAGCCTTAAATAAGGGGTGTTTTTTATCTAACAATGTTGGTATATCTCCTACAAGTGCACCTTATGTTGCACATATTTCTTCATACTTAGCCAATAAAAATACTACTTGAGTTTTAAGTAAAAGGTTTACACTCCATCATGTCCTCTAACTATTGGGTCATATATAGCCTTAATCAATTGATCTTGTATGTTGCCTTTGCTCCTTATATGGATTCAACCTTTTCCTCACAACATTCCTTGTGAATAATTGTACTTTGAGTTAGTAAAATGCTTTTGCTAGGCCTCTTAGATTAGTTTTAGAATTAACTCTTCCCCATCATAGCTTTTCTTTATCTATACTATTTACAATGGCATAATAAAAGAAGCATCATAACAATCTTCCTCTGTTTATCATGACATAGTCAAACTCTAAAAGCTTTGTAATACCATTTTATTGGACATAGGTTTCAATCTTTGTTAGAGTAAATATTTAATGCTTTTATAATTAGCTTTTATGACAAAATGTTGCCCCTTAAGGTAATACTTTTACTTTATCACTATTATGATTACACTTAGGAATTTTTTTCTCATAGATAGAGAGCCTTTTGTTTATTGTATTAAAAGGTTTATCCAAATATGTTAAAGGGTGGTCATCTTGCATCAGTATTACCTTTATACCTATATCACAAGTGTCCATTTCGATGACTAATATTTTATAAAATTTGACATAGCTAAAATAGGGAATTAACACTATCTCCTTTAAGTTCTTAAATGTTAACTAAGTTTCTTGATTCTATTAAAAATTGTCTTTTTAAAGTAATTCTATTAATGGCTTACTCACTATGCTATAATTATTTGTGAATTTTTGGTAGTATTTAGTCAAACTAAGGAATTCATGCAAACTCTTCACAAGAGTTAGAAATGGCCAAGCCTTCATGGCTTCATTTTTTGAAAGGTCAATTAACACCCTTTTTGTAGAAATTACATGACCTAAGTGCTTAACCTTGATTTGGCCATATGAGCATTTCACTAGCTTAACATATAGTTGATGTTGCCTTAGGACTATAAATGACCTCTCTTAAGTGTTAGGCATGCTCCCTATGGCTAGCTAACATTATAAAATAAGATGTCATGGAAAAAATACCAACACAAACTCCCATAGCAATAGAGCAAATATATGGTTCATTAAAGATTGGAATATGGTTGGAGTGTTCATGAACCAAAACAACATTACCTAAAATTCATAAGGCCCTTGATAAGGTGAAATGTTATTTTATGCATATTCTCCTCGCTTACTTGAATTGGATGGTAGTTGGCATGGAGTTGTAATTTCAAGAAATAATGCAATCCATGTAACTTATCCAGTTAGTTGCCAATGATCAAAATTAAAAACTTATTCTTAACAGTGATCTTATCTAGATGTTAATAATCAATGCAAAACCATTATGATCCATCCTTTTTTTTTGTAACTAACCATATTGGTAATACAAACAGTTGAGTATTATTTTAAATCAATTAACTTATAAATAATAGGAATATTGATATGGTCTAACATATACTTACTACATTCCATTGATCAATAAAATCTTATGGTCACGATCACGCTGTAGGGTAATTGACTGTGGCTTCTCAAAAACATTTTGACATTGTTTAAGCATAATCTAGAGTTCCTCTAGTATGCTATCTATTGGGCTTATTGTTAAGAAAATGCAAAAATGGGCTTGCAACCTTAGGTCTCCCTTTTTGAGCAACCCCCAAAGTTTCTTCTCTAAGATAGGACATGGATTTGAATTATTGACTTGACTTGTTAGTTTTATTGTTTGTCCATTACACTCTAATGAAAGCCTCTTTTCTTTCAAGTCCTACATTAATGGGTTAAACACTTACATCTAGTCCACCTTTAAAATGATATCATAACTTATAGAGGAATCAAGTACATCATTATTCTGAAAGCATGACCATGCATTTTCCATATGAATTTTGGGCTTTTTTTTTTCTTTCAAGAAGTTGACCTTGTCATGTTGGCTACCATTAATAACGCCTTGTCAGGCCTAGCAAAAAGACTAAGGAACCAAAGCCATCACTTTAAGCAGAATATGAGGGGGAGAACTCACTATGTTGCTCATTTTATCTAGCTTCCTTTTCCTTCACAAGGCCTCCATGGCAACCTCTTGAAGTGTTATGAATTTGAAAGCTTCATCCAATGTTGTGACTTTCATCATTAAGCCCACTTAAGACATTAGATATAAAGAATACATTAGACAATAAAGAGTTACTTGTTAATAGTGATGATCTTAGCTCCTCAAATTATTTTTGATAATTGGGAACCACCCTTATCTGCTAAAGTTTATAAAATTCCTTGAGCATAGCGGGTTGGTCACTCTTAAACAAAGACCATATTCCATGAGGCTTAATAGTGATCTTTCCCTAGAACCATACATTTTCCCTCACATCTCGGTATATTGTCACTATTGTTAGCTGGTACTCATTTGTGATATTGTAATAATAAAAGCCCTTGTTGTATTTCCTTAGCTAATAACATGGATTCTCCCATTCAAAAAACTAAAGTTTAATTTTTGGTAGTTTGGGTGATTGAGTTTGTTGAGCCCATCTTTGATGGCTAATATTGGATTTGTTGTCAATAGCATCTCACATAGTTATATTTGCTAATTTGATGTTATGAATGTCATTGAGATGCAGAGAGGTTATTGGTCGAAACCATTGATAACAGGTCAACTCTAAAGTCAATGAGTCAATGCTGATCGTTGACCCTAAATTTTAAGAGTCAATATTGACCATTGACCATAAATTTTAGGAATCAAATCTGATAGTTGATTGTAGGGCAATCCTTGGGAATCAATACTGGTTGTTGATGATTGGGCAACCCTAAAACTCAAAGCCTATAAATACATCCATGCATTTTTCAAGATATGTGCATGCTACAGAAAATTGAGAGAGAATGACAAAGAGAATGATCAACCAAAGAAAGGAGCAATGACCAAGAGAGGTAGCCACCAAAATGAGAGTGATCATCAAAGAAGAGATGTAACCGACAAAAGAGGCAGCCACTAAAGAGAGAGGGCGTGTGTGTTGAATGGCAAACCAAAGGAAGGTGCAACCAGCAAAGGAGATAGCCATCAAAAGGAGAGAGTGTGTGTGTTGAATGATAAACCAAAGAGAGTTGTAGCAGTAAAGGGAGAATAGAGTTGCAACAACCACACCAAAGAAGGTGATAGTTGAACAAAGGGAGAAAGAGAAGGTATAATAGCTACCAAAGCAAAAGGTATAGTAGCCATTTGAAGGAGAAGGTGCATTAACCAACAAAAGGAAAAGGTGTAGTAGCCACCAAAGAAGAAGGTGTAGTAGCCACTTGAAGGAGAAGGTGCAGTAGCCACCAAAGAAGAAGATGTAGTGACCACTATAAGGAAAAGGTGCAGTAGCAACCAAGGGAAGAAGGAGTAGCGGAAACTAGCAATTGTAGCAAGAAAGAAACCAAAAATTGGACCAAGGAGGAAACTAGCAATTGTAATAAGGAAAAGGCAACAATTGTAGCAAAGAAAAGGTGACAATTTCAGTAGGAAGAAGGCAACAATTGCAGCAAGGAGAAGGTAACAATTACAGCAAGAAAAAGGCATCAATTGTAGCAGAAGGAGGCAACACCGACAATAGGCAAGGTAGCACTGGTAGTAATGGAAAAGAACTTGCTAAGGCAGCAAGTGAGGCAGCACCGACTACATGAGGAGAGAATCTATAGTGGAGATAACTTGCAGTTGAGATAATGTATAACAGAGAGAACTTGTAGCTAAGAGAACTTACAGAGGAGAGAACTTGTAGAAGACAGAACCTACAAAAGAGAAACAGTAATAGCAATGTAAAGAACCTATAGAGAAAAGAAAGTTTGAACAAAGATCGGCAGTAAGGAAGTAGAAGATCTATTTTCTACAATAATAGCCTATACATATTGAGTGATCTTTCTTAAGGAATTCTTAGTTATGACCTTTGAAGTTCCTGAATTCTCCCTAGGATCAACTAGTTTGTGATATATTGAGAAGGGGGGGTGAATCAGTATCACCATAATTTGCAATTTGCAGGTAAGTGAACAACTTTAACCTCTTTTTAAAAGTAAACTCTTTCTTAAACTCGACTAAGGTGGGTCTATTGCTACCTACTACTCACACTAGTCTGCAAAGTTACCTTTCAAACACCTTGCCTAATAGACAATTCAGATGTTCTTGTTTAGGTCTTTGTTAGGTTATGGGTTAGCTAATACTTTAACTGCGTTCACAATTCAATTTAAAACACAAAAAGTAAAGCAAATTAAGGACACAAGAGATTTACGTGGTTCCGTCAACGTGACGTACATCGATGGTGGTAGGGACTCTCCCTTACCTAGACTATCCATTACACTTAAGAATTTTAGTTACAATGGATGTCTTAATCCTTTGCTTCTTTCACTATTGCAATTACGAAGTAAGTACAATACAAAGAGTGTCACTTACTGTGTCTACCCTTCTTCTAACTTGTCTTGCTTTTGTTGAATTGAAAGACTGTTCCACTATCGCTTAGAAGTTCACCACAATGCTCTCTAACCTCTCTTGAAGAAATCTGGAAATACGTTGAGTTCTTTTAATGCTTTGCTGAATTTCTTCTCTACATTGTTTCACACAACTCCTACTTTCACCTTCTCACGGTCTCACTTGTCTTCTTGTCTCACAGCTTGTTTCACATTTTTGGTCTCATGCCAATGCACATTCTGGTCTCACGCTGTCGCACGTACTGGTCTCATGCCAATGCACATTCTAGTCTCACGCTGTCCACTTTTCATTCTATTGTCCAGCTCCCTTTTCCTTGGCCATCAACTCCTAATTTTGTTGTTCACCTCTTTGTTGTCCACCCTAATTTTGGCCATATTCGGTTATTCTCTCCTTCCCCTATTCTGCCATCCAGCCATTCCTTCTCTCCTTTGGTCGTCTTCCCTATGTTTCCATATCGTTCTGTCGTCCCCCTCGTTTTCTCTATCTCGACCTTTGTTCTTCGTTCATCCCCCAAATTTGATTTTCGACCGTCCTAGTTTTCTCTATTTTTTTGCTGACAGTCTCTCTCTCTTTGTGCACCCCTTTTCGATCATCTCTGTCTATTTTACCGTCGACCCATTTCTCTCTCTTGTTGTGTCGTGCTTTCTCTCTCACTATCCAGCCATGTTGACCTGTTTCTCTCTCTTGTCGTGTTGTGCTTTTCTCTCTCTCCATTTAACCGTGACATCCATTTCTCTCTCCCTTGCTGTGTCATCCGTTTCTCTTTCTTTTGCTGTCTAGTTGGATTTCTCTCTCTTACCACCAGATTTCTCTCTTTTTAAGGTGGTGTTTGACGGTTTCTCTCTCTAGGTTTTGGCCGACTCCACTCTTCCAATGTTTTGTGGTTTCTGTTTGCATGAGGTTTCCGTGTATTCAATTGTTTTGGCCTTACCCTAGTTTTGTCTTCCAAGGTCTTTATATACTCTCTTCCATGAAACCCTAATAGGACTTATGTGGTGGATTTATGTTCTTACCCTTACACGATGAATTTACTTTCTTGCGTCTCCATGTGACTTTACTTTTACTTTCTTGTCCTTCCATGTGGCTTTACTTTCTTGCATACTTAAACCTAGTTAACAACAATTACAACCCATACAAGGCTGTGGGAACAACAATCTCCCCCTTTGTAATTGTTGGCAATACTCATAACAAAAGCCATTATGTAATAGTTTCAACTCCCCCTAAATATGCATTTCCCCTTTCTTAATAGCTCCCCTTGCACTCTTGCTTCTCTCCCCCTTTGCCAACCAATTACAAATATGAAAAACTCGTAACACAGAGATAGAGGATTCACCTAATTTTCAAGCTTGAGGAGGCATTCGCACAAACAAACTCATTTTGTGCTTTGTAAATAGCTCTATGGATAAAGATTTAGTTAAATCTTGTGTAGTCTCTTCAACAGATTTAGGTTCAAGTTGTGAGAGTAAAGTAGTAGCTCCCACAATTCTTTTTCTTGTTGTAACTCCTGCTGATGGGTCACGTATGATTTAATTTTCTTAATGAGTACTGGTTCACATTTTTTGTGCTTTCTTTCTTGCACAGTCTTAGTTGCAAAAGGATCTCTTTCTTCATCAATCACATACAAATTTCCAGCTGTTCTTTTCCCGGCTGCAATAGTATTGCCTTCTTTACTCTTTACCTGGCAACCTGTTTTTGTGAATATTACCTTATGGTCTTTATTGCATAGTTTGTTGACATATGCTAGATTATATCTGAGTCCTTTAACATGAAGAACATCTTTCAGCTTTCCTCTTCCATAATTTATTGACCCCTGACCATTGATGTTGAGTGAATTATCATTGCCAAAGTTGACTCTGCCTTCTCTTGACGTGTTTAGCTTTGACAATTTACTCTTATCTCCCGTCTTGTGTGAAGTGCATCCACTATCAAGGATCCATTGCTTATCCTTGTAGTTAGCTTTGAGTGCAATTTTAGTTATATTAGCCACCTCCCTCTTAGCTTTATATTCATTTTTTTGAACTGGTAAGAAGATAGCTTTCTAATTTTTCTCAACTCTGACTACACCATTTTTTTTCACTGTGCCATAGAGTGCCTTCTCTTGCTTAGGGAGAAGTGTTATGCATCTCTTGGCATTATGACCATCCTGCCCACACCTTTCACACTATTCCAAGTCTGCTAATATAGTAAACTTGTTCTTTGAAGCTACTGGTTTGGGCTTCCACCAACAATCCTTGTTAAGGTGTCCTTGCCTTCTATATTATGTGCAAGAACTCACGATAAGTGTTCTCCTTTGAGTTTTATATTGTCTCCCCCTATATGCAGTGTCATATCTTCTCAAGTTAGAGACATATACTGGCCTTCTCCACCAGCAGTTACTCGCTTTATGACCCCAAACTCCACAATAAAGGCAATGACCTTGAAATTTCCTCTTCTTGGGTCTGATCATAGCTTGTCTTCTTCTGTTCATCACTTGTTGTGCAGACAAAGTAGCTAGCTTTTTTACTTGTGTGACTTTCATTTCAGTCACCTTCTTCTTCTTCTTTTTTTTATATATTGCCCTTGGCCGACTGACTTTCTTTTCTTTCTGAGACGTAGCAGTTATAGGCTGCTGCTCTTTAACCATATATATCATTTGTGGCCCTGGCGTTGGTTTGATAACTGTTTTTTCTTCTTTAGTTATCTTCTCTTGTGTCACAACCTTCTCTTTCAACTTCTGTGGCAAAGTCTTATTCTTCTTTTCTCTTGCAAAGCATATTTCTCTTACCACTTTAAACTTCTACAAGTTCTCCTCACTCTTTTTGAGTTATTGCTGAAATCTCAGCAACTCTATCTCCATTTCTTCAATTGTTGAGGTCCTTGAGCCAAGCTCTATTGTAAGGTCTTCATATATTTTAATCTGTTTTTCAAATCTTCTCTTTAAGTCAATATGTTCAGCCCTTATTTCATCCTTTTGACTTTTAGCTTCCTTAAACCTTACTTCTACTTGTTTTATGTGAGCCTTCAACCTTTTTATGGTTCTGCCCCTTCTAATTATCTCCTTTGAAGCTGCTTCTAGCTCAGTTTCAAGATTTGGCTCCTGTTCATCAACCTACTCTTCCTCTTCAGAGGTTGAGCTACCATCTTATGCTGATGCCATAAAGACATGTTCATCTGATGAGTCTTCATCTTCCTCCTCATCAACTTCTTTTGTCTAACTCACATAACCCTTGAATAAGTCTCTCTTCTTCCTCTATGGGTTGGCAATCTTCTTACTGGGATTCTTTAATTTGAATGATGATCTTTTCCATCTTGAATTCTGCTCATCATCACCATCCTTATCTTCATCATCAAGTTTCACTTTGCACTGAGAAACAAAGTGTCTAGTCTGCCCACAATGATAACATCTCAAGGACAACTGTCCTTTTCCCTTTTTAGACCCCTTTTTGAATTTCCTTGTGAAGTAAGCCAATACTTCACCTTCACTTTCTTTCTCATCATCATCCTCACTAGATGATTTTTCCTCTTCTTTTATCTTCAAGTGCTTCATAGCTTTAAAAGCTACCTTTTTTGATACCTTCATTGTTGCAGAACTTTCAACTGACTTTATCCTCATCTTATATGCAATGAGATTGCATTGGAGATCATGCAGTGACATAGAATTGAGATCTCTACTCTCCTTTATGGCTGCTACCTTTAAGGCAAACCTCTCAAGTAGAATTCTTAGAATTTTCTTCACAACAAATGAGTCCTTCTTGTTCTTCTCATGACTTCTCAGGTCGTTTATAACGTCAATAACCCTAGTGAAGAATTCTTGAACTATCTTATTTTTCTGCATTCTAAGAGATTCATATCTCTCTTTGAACACTTAAAGCTTAGCCTCATTCATTCTATCATCACCTTCATAGATTTTTTGCAATCTGTCTCATATCTCTTTAGCAGATTTGCGGTCCATAACTTTAGCATACTCAGCATCTGTCAATGCTGAAATGATGACATTTGAGGCCTTCCCATTTATCTCAAACTGCTTTAACTCCTCTGGGTTGGGTCTTTACCATCTTCCGGAGCCACAAAACCCTCTTGTACGCATTTCACCATGTTCATGCCCATGGTTGCAAATACCACTTGCATTCTTACTCTCTACATATGGTAGTTGGTTTTGTTGAAGATTGGAACATTCTTACTGTAAGTGGTGCTAATGCTGGTACTGGCTTCCATTTCTCAGTATGCTAAACAAGTCAAACTTCTAGATCCCTTCAAACTAGTACACCAAGCTATTAAACTTTAAACTGGTGAACCTGTGCTCGAATACCAATTGAAGTTCTTGACTTCTCTCTAGGATCTACTAGTTTGTGATACTGAGAGGGGGGTGAATCAGTATAACCACAATTCACAATTGCAGGTAAGTGAACGACTTCAACCTCTTTTTAAAAGTGAACTCTTTCTCAAACTCGACTAAGGTGGATCTATTGCTACTTACTATTATCAATAGTCCCCAAAGTCACCTTTCAGACACCTTGCCTAATAAACAATTCAGATGTTCTTGTTTACATCTTTGTTAGGTTATAGGTTGGCTGATACTTTAACTACAACTCAATTCAAAACATAGAATGTAAAGCAAATTAAGGACACACGAGATTTACGTGGTTTCGTCAACATGATGTACATTTACGGTGGTACGGACTCTCCCTTACCGAGACTATCCACTATACTTAAAAATTCTAGTTACCATGGATGTCTTAATCCTATATTCATTTCACTATTACAATTACTAAGCAAGTACAATACAAAGATTGTCACATACTGTGTCTACCCTTCTTTTAGCTTGTCTTGCCTCTGTTGAATTGAAAGGCTGCTCCACTACCACTCAGAAGTTCATCACAATGCTCTTTAACCTCTCTTGAAGAAATCTAGAAATACGTTGAGTTCTTTTAATGCTTTGCTGAATTTCTTCTCTATATTGTTTCACACAGCTCTTACTTTCACCATTTTATGGTCTCACCCATCTCCTTATCTCATAGCTCATCTCATGTTTTTGGTCTTATATCGTCGCTCGTTCTGGTCTCACACCATCCACTCTTTGTTTTATCATTTAGCTCCCTTTTCCTTTGTCATCCACTCCTGATTTTTCCTTTCACCTCTTTGTCGTCCACCATAATTTTGGTTGTATCGGGTTTTTCTATCCTTCTCCTATTCTGCTGTTTAACTGTTCCTTCTCTCCATTGGCCGTCTTCCCTATTTTTTCGTATCATTCTGCCATCCCCCTTTTTTTCTCTCTCTCGACCTTTGTTCTTCATTCATCACCCAAATCTAATTTTCAGCTGTCCTGGTTTTCTATATTTTTCTGCCAACAGTCTCTCTCTCTTCGTCCACCCTTCTTCAGCCGTCTTTGTTTGTTTTTCTGTTGATCGTCCACTCTATTTTGCCGTTGACCAATTTCTCTTTCTTGTTGTGTCGTGCTTTCTCTATCACTATCCAGCCGTGACGTCTATTTCTCTCTCTCTTTCCATGTCATCCATTTCTCTCTCTCTCTTGTGTCCAACCAGATTTCTCTCTCTTACCACCGGATTTCTCTTTTTTCAGGTGGTGTTTGACAGTCTCTCTCTCTAAGTTTTGGAAAACTCCACTCTTCCAATGTTTTGTGGTTTTCGTTTGCATTAGATTTTGCTGTGTATTCAATTGTGTTATCCTTACCCTAGTTTTGTCTTTCAATGTCTTTACATACTTTCTTCCATGAAACCCTAATAGGGCTTGCATGGCGGATTTACGTTCTTGTCTTTACGTGGCAGATTTACTTTCTTGGCCCTCCATGCAGCTTTACTTTTACTTTATTGCCCTTTCATGTGGTTTTACTTTCTTACACATTTAAATCTAGTTGACAGTAATTACAACCCATACAAGACTGTGGGAACAACAACCTTTTTATAAACTTCTTGAAAAAGAGTGGGAGACCCTTGGAGTGATCGAAAGATCAATCCTTTAAGTGATCGAGAAATCAATCTTTTAAGTGATCGAGAGATCATTGTAAGTGGTTAAGAAATAGTCCTTCCACAACATAATTGTACCCCTTAATAACAAGAATGGATTGTGTGATTTAAGAGTGATCCTATCACACAGTGGATGTAGTTCACACATTGTGAGTGAACCACGTAAAAATCTTTATGTGTTTTCTGGTGTTCATGTTTGATTAATATTCATATGATCACTCTCATATAAAGAAGAAAGATAAAAAATTGGATCATTGACTCTAATAAGTTATAGATGTTAATTTGAATAGATTTATAAAATGTAAGCATCTCACATTGATTCACTCCTTTCTACTCTCAGTGTGAGACTTAAGAAGGTCCTTATCAGAGTCTAACACTTTAAATTGGTCTAAACTCGTCTAAAATTACTTTCTCTAACTCTGAGGAACAAATCTTGGGCAAAGGCAAGCTTCCTCTTTACATTGCCATTACCATAGCTTTAGTAATTGCTCTTTTTTCCCTAAAATTAAAGGAATAATGAGAGACAAATACATTAATAAACTACTTGATAGAAGCTTGCAATTCAATGCAAAAACTCTCCATAGCTTACATTTGTATAAGTAAGATTGTCAAGGCTTATGTTTGAATTGGTAATGCTTTTATTGGTAAAAATATATGTTGCCTCCTTAAAAGCTTGTAAAAATCATAACACTTTTAAAGATACATTAATTTGTAAGAATTTCACACATTTAGATAATTTGTAAAAATTACAGAATTTTAACATTTCAAGTCCAAAAATTAATTCAAAGAAAACACACTTCTATGTTTATCTCTACAACAAGCTTTATAAAAGGATTACATAAGTTTAAAAGAGATCAAATAAGCACATATGATTAAATGTAATCACAAGAAAGAAGGGGGAAAGAGAGAGAAAGAGACATTACATAAATCAAAAGGCATGTGAAATTATAATTTTTGTTTAAATGTGTGAAATTGTAACTTGTTGGTTTATCATTATTATATGAGTACTAATATTAAATTACAAAACATATGTTAGATTATTAAGACATTTATGAAATGCCAATTTTTTTTATTATAATGCTAACTATTACACACACTCACGTAGGCACATGCAAATGCACCTATATTTTATAAACTTTGCTCACACTACTTTTTCTTTTTTAACACAATATTAATTATTGCTCTTACAAATTCGGACCACGAGTCGCTGTTTTCCTCATTCAAGTTTCCCTGTTGAGAACACGCGCACACTTGGAATAACAGATCTGAACATAACTCCTCGCACTTAATTACGACGAATTGAATCTAATACCGACCAACGTGTTCTCCTTTGTTTCTCTTTTAAATAGGAAGAACCGCTACCATAGGAATCTAAACCCAAACCGAAATTTAGAAAGAGACGTTAAATTACTATCAAAATTGAACTTCAGGTGGTATTTGTTCCACCCTACTGATTACCAAGTGGTTGAACCGCATGAATAAATTTTGGCCATTAAACATGGCCGCCCGCGAATGCAAACTGTAAGGTGACAAAAGCATATGCAATATGAGTTAAAAACACCGGGCGCTGCTGGCCGGAGAAGAATACCTTTTCTTTTGTATCACACCTGGGTGGAGGAGGGCAAAGAATTTCGCTTTTGCTCTCTATAAAAACAATTACATTTCACATAATCAAAGCAAACCAACAAATAATACTCCATCTCATCTGAAGGAACTCTGTATTTCTTCCAATGCTCTGCCTTTTGTCTCAGGAACCCAAACTGAAACAAATGCAATCGTGATGACACTCACCACCATGTAAATGGTAAAGGTTCCTGTTGAAGAAGCAGGAAGTTCAGATGTGGGAGCAACAATTAATAATCAAGAGCACGTAATAAAACAGTCAATAGCAATATGAGTTCAATCCTTTGGCTAAAAATCCTCAGGCTACCATTTGAATTGGAAGAGTTCCTATGTATTATTTATATTTGCAAGTGCTGTCCATGGGAAAACAATTTAGACAGAGAGAGAGAGAGAGAGAGAGAGAGAGAGAGAGAG